>OMNW01010333.1:10158-23797 GCA_900303245.1 Selene dorsalis
GTGACATGTCAAATCTCAATTATGAATCTCACAAGTTACTGTAGCTGGTTTTATGAAACCACGCTACAGGGATTTTTACAACAATGAACTTACAATTTCAACCTCCCAAAGCAGAATCCATGCTTCATTCTTGTCTTGGTGATGGAGAGAGCCATTTTGATGTCGTTGTTGTTGCTGTATTCTTACAATGCATGCTGGGAATTCCCCATTCACCTTGTAGGGAAAGACTCCAGAGTTCGACAACAGACAAAACAAGTCTCAGTGTGTCCTCAGCCACAGAGAGGATTTTGAAAGTTGTTCATGGAGCACATAACTGAAAAGGTCAAGATGGGGAGTGGAGGACAGGATGGGGTGTGAACACAATAGAGTGTGTGTGTGTGCGTCTGTTACAGTGTGGATATAGGCTCAGCGACTGATAATTTCCACTTTAATCTCTCACACTAAAGTGGTCTCTCAGGACAAAGAGTAAGGTAAAGCCAGGGAAATACAGTAAATATTGCACATACCACCCTGACGTGTCATAACCTTTTTTTCTTTTCTTTTTTTTTTTTTACAGGGAAAATTGCAGGGGTTGACATCAAAGTCAAAAGTACACTGCCGAAATCAAAATGTCAGCCGCATGCCCTATAAAAATCACTGGACCCCTCACTCCTGTGATGAAGAGAAACAAGGGAGACTCCAAAGTCAACACAATTTTCTCTCTTTCTTCAGGAAAAAAAAAGCCCACTCGCAGGTTTTGCCCTTTTGCCGCTCATAGAGTAAGGAGCGCTGTTAAAGAGACCTCCAGCGGTAATACTGCTTGAAGATTTTTTTTTTTTTTTTACCTCTGGCAATAACGACCTCATGTCCAGTAAGTGCCCTCCCAGTGAAGAATTGATGTAGAGGCCTGTTTTGCTGTGTGACTGCGAGGGAGTGATCAGAGGAGTCCTGCAGACAAAAATCGCACTGCTGACCCTAGACATCAGTGATTGATGTCAAATGTGACCATGAAACCCAACAGGGGTTGTTGTACTTTTGATTTTATTGGCCACCATGTCAGGCTGTCTGCTCTCTGTGGTTAAAAAAGACCTGCATTGCTACAGTGCGAGTCTTTGTAGATACACACTGCAGAGAGACACTGCTGAATAACGGTGTAATGATACGTTTGGCTTTGGTAAATGAATTCTTGTCCTATTTGTGGAGGCAACAATAAACAGAGGGATTTCCATATGACCACAATGATATAGAATATTATACTCTAGGTAATTATCTGCGTCTTAGTTTTACACAGATTGCGGAGAAATATATTGTTGAAATAAGATTTAAAAAAGGAAAAACACATCAACACATGGAGCTTAAAGAAATGATGTAACTCTCACTAAATAGAAGCTGCCATGGCCACAAGGTCAGAGTCATAACACAGAAAAGGCTATTTGTAAAGATTGATAACATTAGCCTTCATATGCAGCTGCTTACAAAAGAACAAGTAAGGCTGTGGCAAAGAGTGTATGGAATGAATTGTGTTTTACTGTCTATGCAATAAAGCAACAATAAAGCATTGATATACAAAAACGTACCAGTGTAAACAGTCATTTTTATATTATATACCTGCATCTCCACAAAATCACATGCACATACTCTGATAGGAAGTTCTGATTGGTCAGTGAAGGGCGAAGTGGAGGGCTTTGACAGAGGAGAATGAAGCCTAAGAAATATAAGCACTTCGGGAGAGATAGCTTGGATTAAATGTCATTGATTGAAGATTTATGTGATGGTTTTTTTATTTTCTTTTTTAGAAAAGTTAACCAGTGAGTTAAATTGTGTGAATAAAGCTGATTTTCTCCTCTTGCGATATCATTCCAGTTAAACAGGGCCATGGAATTCCAGCAGTGCGCCTTTCGGTTGGTAATGGCTCCGTGGGGCATGAAACGGCAGATGCCATGAGTTGGATGCAGTGTTTCATTTTAACTTTTTTTTAAAATAATCTGAAAAACCTCATGTGAGTATATGGAAATTATTAAAAACCAAATTCTACAGATAATGCCTTAAAGCTAGTATAATCATGCTTTAGTTGCTGTGAGTGGATATTGTAATATGTAGTCACTGAGTTCAGTATCAGTCTTATGCAACTTCCCAGATAGTTTTGCTGTTCACAGATTAGTAGTATATAAAAGTAATTTCTTGAAAAAGGGTTTTTATATGAAACATACGACGTGCAACGTGTTCACTGCCAATGCAAAATAAAGGGGGCACATGCAAAACACCGACTTGAAGCATGAGACGAAGTGCATTAACTTTTTAAATATTTAATGAAAATACGATCCTTCCTCTAACCTCAACCGTGATAGGGGCCTGAACCTACTGTAACAACATGTGGGAAGACGGACACAATCCCTGGTCTCTGTGAGCGAGGGTCTGTGCTTTGTGCAGCCAACCATTCACCCCGAACCTCTCACTACAACCTCCTCCCTACAATATAGAAGTCACTCTTCCCTGACTGCAAAAAATATTGCCAGTGAACACAGTCCAAGAAGCAATTACATTTCTTCCAAAACCTCCTCTCAGACAAAGGAAATTAGCTGTAAACGAGGAGATTTTGTTACAGATAAGTAAGGTGAGATATTTATATCCATCTTATTAGACTAACTGATATAATGAGACCAGCCTTTGTCCATATATGCCCCCCCTCACCCCCCGATGTGACAGTTTGTAAGTTAATCTAAACTTTAGTCATTTCAAATTTCTTAAAGAGGAGTAAATTGTTGCAAGACAAAAAAAAAAAAGAACACAGACTGATGTGGTTTGTAAACAGGAGCAAGCTGTGCGCAATTTACTGACATCATGTTGCACAATTTCTGGGATCTAAAGTTCAAACTCAAGTTCACGGTGCTACCCCCCGCTGCCATTCCAAGGTTTCAAATATGAGAAGCTGATATTGTTGGCAACTGGTCATCGTGTTCGTGGCTGATCGGCAAGTGAGCCACAGCCAGTGGGTGGTTGGACCATAAGGGACCAACAAACTTGGCTTGACCAGGGCGGTGTCTCTGACAAATGCTGTGTGGGGCGAGCACCCTATCTGTTTGTCTGACTAATGTGTTGGCCCTTTATGGAGACTGACTGGAATATGATTCCCACGCATCATCATCCATCCAAAAAGCCCATGCCTTCCCTGTGTTTTGCTTAAGCCTGTATACACATACAACCACTTGTGGAGGCATTTATGTACACACATGTGCACATAAATCTTTATTGAATATACTGGTTACATAAAATATCATGACTTTTAGACATAACTTCTACAGTATTTGTTCTACAGATTATAATAATTTTGCATCAGCCAGCAAGAAAGCAGAGGAGGTTCTGTTGTGTTGAATCTAAACTGACTGCTGCTGTTATGTACCAGAATATGTCTCATATGTGTATGTGTGTGGGATTACTGCTGAGGCTAGATGTGTAGAGAGAAGCAGTGAAGTAGAACACCCTCCCCTCAGCGTCCTCAGAGTGCAGTCAGAGCAATGGGGGAGATGTAAAACACTGGCTGCATTTTTCTCCACATTGGTGCATACTCAGAGAGGAGAAAAATAGACCTGTGGTTTATAATTCCCTGATTTCTCTGGAACATGTATTGAAATGTAAACGAGTACAATAAATTCGCTTTTAACGGCCTTGCTGGGAATTAGCCACATAGTCTGGACCTAAGGAACTCTCATACTTTCATTAAAAGCCACATCATTCCTCGTTAAAGTTACAGTGTCCATCTCTTGGAGGCTGCAGCATGTGTGCAGAGAAGCCGGGTGATAACATCCGTGCTCGGAGACGTTGTGGTTAAAACGCGGAGGCAACGAGTGCGCTGGGTTTTCACCGGTGTCTCTTCACACTTTCCAAAATTGACCTTTTTATAGCTACGTTCTTGATTACTTTTCGCATGGTTCACCTTGTTTATGTAGTGTTGCTGCAGCTGACGGTGCGCTCAGTCAAAGATGATGACAATAGCATCACAAAAAGCTTTCAGTAATGACATTTTAATATGCATCTCAGGGGAGGCCCGGGGGACCAGGTCAGGCAGAGGAGAGGTATTTCTGTTACAGATGTATAAATGAACTATTACTTCAGTCGCATGTTATAAACTTAGTAGTTTGGATGTTTTTGGGACTGCAGGATGTTAGTCAGCCGTGGAAAGGACAAGGAAGACTGTGTGGTCAAAATTTGCCGTGTACTTTCATATGAAAAACAAATCATACATATTATTATTTAAGTAATTTTACAGTGATCAAGTTACATGTTCTCTTTTTATGAATCTATTCTAAGAATGAAGAATTAAAAACAAAATGACCAGAGTTAGCATAGCTTAGCATAGCATAGCATAACAACTGGAAATAGCTAGTTTTAGCACAAAGCTGCCTGAAAGTAATGCAGAAACTGAAGCCGAGTTATCAACAATAGAGGTTGGGGGGGGGCACGTGCCGGACTATTTCTTGGCTGGGAGAAGAAGCTTCCCGGAATCTCCACTGGTCTGCCTGGCTGGCACCGATCTTCTCACGTAACCTTCACGAGAGAGAGCACGAGAGCACAAATACATTTCCCAAACTGTGGAACTACGCCTTTAAAAACCCCTCCTGCCATTTTGAGGGCAAAAAACAATGCATTTTCTCTTTATCAGCTGTTCCCTGGAACCCACAGGGCATCAATCAGCAATCTACCCTGTTAGCGTCTGGTGGTATTGCCAGGAAAACAGAGCTTGGGAGGCAGTTGGAGCCAATGGGGATACAGAGAGTGAGGGAGAAAGAGAAAGAGAAAGAGGAGAAAGACAGCAGGAGACAGGGTAGCTATGTGCAAGGGAACTGGGGAGGCACTAGGGCGTAATTTAAACAGGCGACGGCTGTTGCCCAGACAGGAAATGAGAGGAAGGCTAGTTCCTGGGATGGGACTATGAATTGGATGTTTCAGACCCAGACCAGTATCAGAAAGGGGAGACTTATGTGGCGTTGTTAAGGGTAACAGTAAGGTCATTGAGAGCAGCATTTCCTTCTCTGATCACTGAGTGAGCTTGTCAGCGCCGCTATCTCAGTTCCCACATCCCTCTCAAAATCATTTCAATGGGCTGGATTCAAAGTCTGAAATTCAGGCCGGAGCTGAATAAGACCTCCTGTTGCTCCGCCTGTTTATAAGCTCCACTCTTATACGCTGCCGCTTTGATTTGAAGTTTGGGGCAGTTTCATCCGATGGAAGGAAGTCAAGTTGAGAAGGCAAGAATTATTTCAATATTACATCAAAAAACAGGATAAAAATTCTGCTTAGGACTGGTCTGAGAATGCCCAATGTGACTGCGGGTCTTTTTTTAGTCCGCGGCTTTGATTTAAAACAGACACACAATACCATAGTCAGAACTGCACTCTACCTAAGCGTTCACATGTCAGTGTGCTGGAGGAGCACGCAGGCCCTAGGAGCTCTGGACTGTGTAACATCCAGCCATCTTGTGAGTTCTCACTGCTCAGACTCATGAAGTGCAGAGTCCAGTGCCAGCCCGCCAGATTACTGCCCCTAATCAATCTGATTAGCCTGAGAGGGTGGACACCTAGGCCCACATCTGGACTGCATGCTCCCGCTCCCCATAGTTTAGTCTGACAGCAACAGAGCCGAAGCGTTCGGCTGCACAGGAAGCTGATTCTGATCAGTGACGTTGGTGGCAGCGTTCTTTTGTGTGCTAGTACTTAACTGTTGTGTTAGACCCTTCCAAGCCAAGTCCTGATAAATGAAGCATGCTAAATACAATCATTGGAGGGATTTCTCTCCCACGCATTATATTATAAGTTTAATAGTTGATGCGTGGTTTTCTTATGACAGATGGCATGAGAGGAACGTGTGGGAACTGAGGCATCTGCGCATTTAACGTGATCCCAATTTAACTGTTCAAATGGATTAATTCCTATAGTAAAATTTCATGGCACTCCCCAGTGAGCTCATTTCAGCCACGCTCTAAAGATGGTGAAATACAAGGCCACACGTATCAGCCCAGTTCCCTTCACTTTCGCTGCTCACACAGGCAAGAATAACAGCCACATAAGTCATTCCAGGCCTCCTATTATAAACAGGTGTCACTTTGGTGATAAAAAATGACATCTTAATTCAGAGGCGAGACGCTTTGTCAGAGCAGATTAACACATCATCAGAAGCGATTTATTTTTATTGTGCCAGCATCATTTGGGTGGAGGTCGGGCATGTCAGTATGTTCTGGCCTCAGCTTCTCCCCTGGGGAGTACTGCAGTGACAAGTTCAGCCTTGATGTCTCTCTCTGGATGAAGAATCTCCTGACAGGAGATTAACACTGTACCGTCGCTCTTGGGAACACATGAGAGTGTTTAAGATATGTGGGTGTGTGTTTTCTTTTTCAAAAGTTGCTGAAGATTCAGTACGTGTGCAGGAGAGTCTATCGGAAGAAATAAAAGGTAAAGAAAAGTTAAAGATGACAGTATCAAAGCAAAGTTGTGGAGAATGACAGGCACATTGATGATTAGAGTTTTTTTTTTTTTATCAGTGTGGCTTATTAGTTTTTTCCCATTTCATGTTAGCAAACAGAACAGTAACAGACTCATTTCGTAATAGGGTGAAAGGGTGCACACTGCCATATCAATTATTCTCTGAAGCTGTGGATCGCACCAATTTTCTTCTTTTTAATCCATGGTTATTCCTTAATACTACTATAATAACTGTGTTGAAGTGCCCTATTCTTCACTGGCTAACAGCACAGGGGGGAGCTGACATGCAGGGGTCTCGGCAGGCTTGTGCTCGCTGTGTTTATGGACACGCCCGGCCCTAACCGTCTGTTTCTTATAAAGGATATCAAACAGGGAGAGCTGCCTGAGCCACAAAGCACCTGTTTCCGACACTTCCACTACATGTGTTTGCTGCTGTGTTCAAAGACCCTTCAGAGGATGGAGACACCAGTTGTGCCGCCTTTGGAACTACTGTACATGTAAGATTTTGTTTTTAATCACGAGACCTTTGAAGTTGGTGTTAATTTCTGCAGCAGTGATGCTTTGCTACGGCCACTGCTACTTTTAGCTATTGTTTTAAATATTACCAAAAAGTGAATATTTGGGAATTTTAGGAAATCATTTTTTAAAAATATTTTATTCACATTAATTTTAAGCTGCTCTGTTTTAAAAAGGTCAGCACATGCATACTCTCTCTCTCTCATCAAAGCAGTGTCATTTCTAAATTATCAGTTTTTCTCAAAGGTTACAAACACAGTGGGCTTGATGTGAAAAAGTCCACATGCACACATATCCCACAGGTTGATAAAAGGGACTCGCTTTTGAAAAAACACCCAATTTGAACATGGCATACAATACAGTATTATGATGACGCCGATGGTGCAGATGGTCAGTCAACATTGTGAGTTGTGACAGGGGATGAGCCAAGCGTGATAAGGACAGAGGAAAAACAGTTTCAGGAAGACAGCAGGGGTTTTTGTGTCTCACAGCTCCTGCTGTATGAATAGATACAAGCATTTATAAACACACGTGAAGTGATAAAGCCAAAGCCCATAGGAAGGAGAGGAAACAGCGTTATCTCCCATGTTGTTGCTAACAGCAGGATGGCTTCAGGTAGGTAGGTAGTGTGTGTGTGTGTGTGTTGTTTTAGAAGATCTCACACAATCAGTCTGCTCAGATAAACACCCTTGCCACTCATCAGTTGATACAAATCCTCTTTAAATGAGGAAAACAATGAAACTTTTTGTTAAGACTGAGAAAATACCACGGTCACTTTATTGAACATCTGTTTACTGGGTCACACTGTTTTATCATAGTTTTTCATGTTTTCTGTATTTAATCTCCATTTGAATACCACAGTGTTCTGCAACAGAACATATTCGCATACACACCAAACCAGGTTGCTCTGACATATCTGATTACAGGTTGGTTTTACATGCATTTTAAATATTCTAAATGCAGTGGGAAGTTAATGTAGATTTTTAAAGCTATCTTGCTTCATTTTTAGTCTGACTTAGTTAATTCATTGTGCTGCACTGTTGTCACAATGTAACATCCACCTTGAGTCCCATTTAGGTCTCACTACATGTATGGGTTGAGTGTTTGTACATTCTGTCAAATATCTATTCATATAACTTTAGATCTCACAGACACACAGTACAAACAGAGCCATGTCGTTCTGGACTGCATTCGATCCCTTCCTCAGCCACAGAATACACATGTACATTCACTGCCTTCAAATATAGACTAACTTCGGAAACTGGGTTTTTCATGTGTGTGATGATTAAGGAATGAGGTCAGGGCAGAAAACCGACTGAAAACTGGTCGCTCATGCAAATGCGCTGAATGTGTCTACACTGTCGTTAATACACAAGCTGCCCACTGCTGTTTCTTTTCCACTGACAGCAACTTTTTCCCAGGAGCATTATGTATGCAGAGGCTTCTGCCAGTTTCTGTCTGTTAAAGCCAGACGTGTGTCGTGCCAAACCAGGAGGAGTCACTCACTAATTTCCCACCCATGAACATGGTTTGTTGTAACACCCCGACCAAGTCAGCAGAACGCTGGAAAGAAAAAAAAGAAAAAGTTGAAATTTGGAAGCAACAGTCCAGTCACTTATATAATATAGTATTAAAGCTCCACACAGATTGTTTCCCTCTGTGTGTTGTTCTTGTTTTAAATCTGCATATGCGCATGCATCTGTCCACAATCAGAAAGCCAGCTGTGCAGTAACGCGGCCTGGAGAAGGGTCAGCAGTTCATGACTGAAGGTAGCCGGCTGAGGACTCTGCACATGCTAAACTTTTCTCCCCTGAGCCTCGTGCATGTCGCAGTCTGTTGTGGTTGAGAGGCAGGCCGTATACTTGTTGATCACATTACCACAGCCATCACGCAACATGCTGCCCGGGCCAGTGCATTACAACAAGAGCCTGTCACAGTAGAAACAAAATTGGACGCCGAGTTATGTCATGTCAGCTAACCGCAGTGCTCTGGCGACAGACAGCTCTGTGTAAACGCGCGCGGGGGGGGGAGTTTGTCATCTGGATGTCATCAGCTCTTTATTCTGTCTTTGTCCACACAGGCTCTGAACTATCTCCTAAAAGGGCTTATGCTACTCTTTCTATATGGACAAGTACAGAGACGCCACGCCTCAACTGTACACATATGCACACACGTGTACACAGCACCATTCAGACAAACATATATATTAAACTGCTACCTCCACTCCTCCCTCCTTCCTCTTGCCCTCCTCCCACCCCTGACCCCCCGGTAATGAAAACAAGATGTTTTTATTCTCCTAGGACAGCGGGCAGCAGCAGTGCAAGTCAAGTTAGGGCTCCCTCTTCCCTCCTCATATGTGGACGCTCTATAAATACTCTTACAACTGTCTTAAATATGTGACTAAAATACATTAACACAGAGTTTATGGGCACACATTTGGCTGAAGGAAGTAAAAACACCAACCAGCCCGGTAGAGGTGGTGAGGAGGAGACAGCTGAGCTTTGTGGACCTGCAGAGGATCCTGGTCACTACGATGGGCTGAGATTAGGCTTACTCAAGGGGATGTAGGAAAATGGGGTGGAGGGGTTGGGGGTTCAGTGCTCAGTGCCTGTGGTTAAGTGTTTGAATGTACTGTAGGCATCTACAGTTTCCACTAAGTGAGGTGAGTATTACTCCCAGACTCTGCATCTGATCTTCATTTTTCAATTTGTAACCAATCTTCTCACAATTAGGCACCAAATTTAAGCATAAACATGCCAGATATTCATCTTGTTTACATCAAAGCATCACTACACCCACCCTGCTCCACCACCCTCACTTAAGCCCCCATCAGCATTATCCCACCCGGGCTAAAACCTGCCTCGGTCTGTCACTGGTTCTTTTCCTGCCATACATTAGTTCTAATCAAGGTCAATTCCTTTTTTTGTTCTTACTGTTTGAAGCCAGCTATCTGTGTGTGTGTGTGTGTGATGGGGGTAGATGGATGCTGTTGTGAAACAGTGTTGGGTGGGTGTATGTTCTCTCCTAACCAGAAAGACATCGCCATGCAATACAGCCTGTGCCAGCCTAAACTGTGGTTGAACATGTCTGCATCTGCTCTCTATCTCTGACATCTCACTTTTCCAAAACATTAAAATGTGCAATTTAAATCCTGCGCAATTGTGAGGTGTGTTTACGTAAAATTCGAATACAAGTTGATACAGTAACGTTGTTTTTTTTATTATAGCTCTCTGCGGAGCATACATGTTACAATATCTTTCATTAAAAACATGACACAGGAGCTCTGGTTCTTTCATATGCTTTCACTTTAGCAGAGCTTTCCTCAAGAGAACCACTACCACCGCCATCCCAGAACACTCTGTGCCTTAAGGAGGAAACCTGGGTTACTAATTAAAGCAGAAATACCTGAGTGACAGAAATGTGGACCTTCTCCTTACAGCAACAGTGTGTGGTGTAGATTGCTAATTTGTGCTTTCTGTTCATGATCACCAACAGGACTGCTCGGGTCCACTACTATTCAATGGAAGGAGCTGTTAATGTTCTATTAGATGCCTTATTGTTTTGAATACTGGAAGCACTATTTTTTATCCATTATGGATTATGGAGATGTCATTTATGGAAGAGCAGCTATTTCTACATTGACTCCATCCTTAATATTCATAACCAATGATCAGATGAGAGATCAGCATTGTTTTTTATTCATATATATAAAGCTTTGTTACAGTTACTGCCTCCATATACATCATCCCTGTCAACCCTGAAATCACAAAAAAGTGGTACTTCCAAAATGGGAAAAATGTCTTTCTCTTATACAGTAATGCACCATACACATGCAAAAAGTCTTAAAATTAGAATTTTTACCATCAATACAGCTGTTCACAAGCCTCATCTCAAGCCTTGTTTTATTCAGCTGTAACTTTTTTTAACTTAACTATTTCTTTCTCTGATATTGCTTTGTGTTTTGTTGTGTTGCTGTAAATTTTTCTCAACATCATTGTAAATAAGGACTCCTCCTCAATGGTCTTTCAAAGTAAAATAAAGGTTATAATAATAATAATAATAATAATAATAATAATTTTGAAATTCCTAGCTGATTTTATATGTCACCAGTTATGGTTTGAATCTTATGCCTGGTTGGTTTTCTGCAGCGCCTCGAAACAAGGCTGCATTTCAGTGGTCCTGCAGGGGCAGGCACGGCCGCCAACTCAAGATAGCCGTGTCATCCCAGTCACGAGATTGTCTTAAAAATCTGTCATCACACAAATAAGAGAGGATAAATTGAACAGTCACACTATCACCTCTCTGCATTTGGTGATTGGCTTTGTTGACTTTTGAAAAAACATTGAAAAATGGAGTCTGCTATCAGCTAGCTGAACAATGAGTGTGCCTGGAGGAAGAAATCCAGAGTGACATGAATGGCTCTACAGACTCAGCCAAACTGTAAACTTTAGAGCAAGAGAAACAACACAGGACCACAACAGTGCAGCTCATCGAATCCTAAAGATGCGATCAAGGTTAGCAAGCGTAGTAGCACAGTCTATAGGGCACAGTCAAGTCAGGCCAGTGAGGTTCGTCTGCTTGTGGCTCTTCCCAGCACGGCTCAGTATGAAGAATGGAAGAATCCCTTTAAATGCACTCATCAATAAGAGAGACACTGTATGTCAGCAGTCAGGCCTAATGGAAATTGAATAACAGCAAACTAAGTTGCATCCAGTATGTTCAAGTTAAGTTTAACAGCACCAGAAAAACATAACAACGCTAAAAAAATATATATACTATGTTGTCCTTGCAAACACAGTAGAAATTAGCTCTTCTCACCCTCTCTCTAGTGATACAAGCTGCATCTGTAATTTTGACCCTTACTCGTGCACATCAGCCTTATCTTTGAGCATTAGACACCAGAGAAGAATGGGCTGGCGTTGCATTTTTTTTGAACCAAAGGTGGTTCAAACTGTGGGAGCGCTGTGTTGAAAACAGTCTTAACAAAAAAGTATGCATGTGTTTAAGTGGATACGTTTTTGTGGGTACATGTCTGTGTTTATTCCTGTGTCTGCTCGGGCTCCATTTATTTTGAAAGAGCAGAGCGCCACTTGTGTAATCTTTCTCCGGTAATATTTTTCTCTAAATGCTTGAATTTTGATGAAACATTGATGAAACTTACAGTAAGATAAGAGCACAGTTCCTACATGCACCGCTTGTTTGTAGTATTTTGGAATGTGCATGTGTGTGCATGCCTACGACCTCCCCTCCCCATCCCCTGTTTGTGAGCTCTCAAGCGTTGAGTGTGTGAATGTGAGTATGCTGTGATTGACACTGGTGTTTAGGAAGTTGTTTTGGGTCAGCAGAGCATCTCAGGCTACCTATTGTTCAGTATTTCTTAGCCTTGAACTAATTCAGTACTGGTTTACACCACTTCTGTGTTTTGGGAAAAGTCATTGATCTCAATCAGCAGTCCATTATCTTTAGCAGGCAATTATGCACATTGTCACTTTTGCATTTAGCCCCATGACTCCGAGGTCACAGGGGCCCGGTGTAACACAAGCCGCGTGGACGACACCCCAGCCTCTCATATACGGAGTCTTCCAGGGTAAAGCACCCCCAAGGGGCCTTTCTGCACAAGCACACAGAAAAGCCAGTTTTACTCAATTTCTTTATTGAACTTCGACTGCGGTGTGTCACATTTTAGTTTTCCCAAGCAGAACAAAAGGAGCTTAAATGCTGAGGGAAGCTACGAGATCCAAAACTCATTATTCCTAACAAAGACTTTCTGTTTAAAGTGGTACGATGGTGAGTGTGCTGAAGACCTCGAATCCGAAGAGCATGCCCGTTTTTATACTGACCAATGACAGCAGCTGGTTGCCCCCTCAATCAGGGGGAGGGGGGTGGTTGAGTGAAATCACCTGGTTCAGCAATTAGAGCGAAACCCTGCAGCCCCTTGGTTTTTCAAGTTGCACACACTTGTTTAAGGAATTTAAATTCATACTGCTGGCTTTATGCGCGGGATTGGGAGGTATATGCATGATTAGACTGGGCACTATGTTTACTTTGTAAATTCCACCTTAAAAACCAAAAGTGTTGTAGGAGGACAGAATGGTTCAAACTGCAGTAGGTGTGCACTGAAAATGTGAAATGAAACCTTTTTAGTGGCCAATCACACACCCAGGTTGTCTAGAAAAAAAGTCATTTGACAGGTAATCCAATTAATGTCTAAAAGTTAAAGCAGAACAATGACGAAGAGCATGAGCAACAACTCAACAAATATGAGCTGACCACTACCAGCCAAAGACTGTGGAAAGTAAACAAAGGAAAAGACCGCACATCCTCTAATTGCTCCTTGTGCCGATTTCCAAATCAGCTGGTTCAAAGATAAAATATAGCAGGCTATACCTGCAAGAAAATATGAAGGCGTAATTTGACCGTATAATATGTATGGTGTTGAATGATGCAGGATGGTAAGGCATGATGCAGTGCACTCTCGGACAATCTCCATGGTTATATTTCATATGAAAATTTCAGGGGGATATTTAAAATAGATTGAGGCGATCCAGCACAAATATGAATGGCTGACTTTAAACACCTTAATGGCCCTCAGACCAGGACTTGGCAGTGGCTGGAGTTATGAGTAATATCCGTCTGCAGGCAGCTAGTTCATTTAAGAGACGAGCAAT
>OMNW01010334.1:0-10558 GCA_900303245.1 Selene dorsalis
GGAGGCGATTTAAGGGATTTTTTTTTTTTTTCCTTACACTGTGCTGTGTGTTTGCCTCTGACACCTGCTTCAGCCGTAACAACATCATCCTCGTTCTCCGTGTGACCCATCTGTCCGCCTGCGGTGAGGAAAATTTAATTTGGCCGTGCGGACACATACTGTAAATTACACACCTACATAAACGCACTAATTTGGGGGCGTGCTGCATCTGCACACCGAGGAGTTCGACACACAGCCTGCAACCTCAACACCAACACACACACCACCACCACCACCACCACCACAGGGCCGGGATATTAACAGCAGCCAAAATATTCTGCAGCTGTGCTCTGCTGGCAACCACCAAATAATCTACGAGTCACTTTCATCTGCTTGCTGAGGAAAATATGAGAGCAGAGGCACAGAATTATGCAAATAAAGTCGCAGGTTTGAGAATAAATTCATGACATTGCGAGAAAGTTTGAATATTTTGAGAATTAAAAATGCGCAAGACTTATAAATATCTTTTGGAATTAGTCTTCGTTAGGTTTGTTTGTCCCAGGTTCTAGTTTTTTCCAAATGAGTTGGACACAGACAAGATGGAAGAAACAGTGTCGACTAATCTTCCTGAAACATTCAGACTCGAAGCTTGTGGTGACAAACAGACGTCCAATACTGTGGTTTTCCTGCAGGTAATTTCCCACAGTAGCATCGTATAGTCTAGTGTTATAGCAGAATAACATCATATCACAGCTGCATCATAAAAACATATTTCTTTTTCCGAGACTGTATTTTATTTATTTTTTTTTTTCTCTGTGAGGTTGATCACATCAGAAAACCTGTGGGACTGGGTTTTTCTCTTCTCCAATCTTTCCCTGTGCCTCCGTCCACACACACAGCAGCAGCAGCAGCAACAGCCAATATCAGCTGCTTCATGTCGCTCTGTTTTTTTTCTCATCTGCAGAAGAAGTCCACTGGGCTGTGACCCTGTTATATGAGAGCATGTTTAGACCTGCCCTTCCCTCCATCATGTGTATCCATGGAGATCCGGGAAACAGCTGCTAAACATGTTTCATTTCACCTGAGATGAACAGGAGCTGTGGGACTGCACGTTACGTCTCTTTAATATTTCATAGCATTACTCGGCATTGTCAGCGATATTAATCAATGCAAATAATTTCTTCTCAAAGACAAGATATGCTGAAATATATTATACGATATATAATATTTGACTTTACACTACACTGTGGATATTACGCAGAAGATTTTAACACCCTTTTGCATAATATTCATCCACACAGACAGATATTGCTGTTCTCTGTAACTTCATTCTTATTACACGAGTAAAATTTATATGTCTGCGAATTAAAAGTAGCATAAATCTGCGTATGCTATTGCACATTGTGAACATATTTGTAACACACAAGTTTAAATATGCTTATATCTCAATTTCTAATTCAATGTGTTTTACATAATGCAGATGGGATTTGCTGATTTTTTTCACCAATGCAAAGGTTTGAGCTGTTTTTAACACATTTTCATGTTTTACTGTGACACTGTCCTTGGATTTCTGCTCAAAAACTCATTGACACCTAGTTTGAATAAATTACGAGCATGAGTGAGCGCTCCTTTCTGCCTCTGTTTTATCACCCAGCCCTGCTTTAAGCCTTCTTTACAATGTCTGAGCCATAGAGGGATGTGGGGGTCCCTCCTCTCGCAGGACCCCTCCCTCCCTGTCTGACTGTTATATTTCTCTCCCTCCAGCTACGAGGAGCTCATATCCAGGTGTTTGCACAGGACTTGAACAGGGAAAGAGAGAGAGAAAAAAAAAAAAATAAAAAAATCAATAAGCAGCAAGGTTATTCGTTGTGTATAAGGACAGAGGCCTGTGTGCTCTGTCAGATCAACTCTACCAGGATGTTCAGATAAGTGTGGACTGCACACACCAGGTCCACCTTTCCTCTGTGTGTTGGTATCGGTGACCGGGGCAGAGAGCCAATATAACCGCAGCTGGAGTGAGCCCAGCTCCAGCAGCATGAGAAAGTGATATGGGGAGATACATAAAATAAAAAATAAAACAAAACAAAAAAAAAAGTGTGCATGACTTTGTGTGTACATGTTTCGCCTTCGAGCGAGTTATCACGGCAAAGTCCTCCTGCATTATTTACGAGCCTGTCAAAGGACACGGAGAGAGGATAAGACAACACAGAAAAACAGCTTGGGGTACTTCAGTGCATTTGCAGAGTTAATCTGAGCCTGTGACACGTCGCTCACTCGCTCGCTCGCTGACTGACTGACTGAGACTGGCCACGGCCGCAGAGCTGATTGTGCTGATACTAAGAGAGGCAGGCGGCCGTATATACAGGCTGACACCAGGCCTGGGTGCAGGTATGATAATGCGGCCGAGCTCCTGCTGAGCCAAGAGTAGACTCAATTTCTGTGTGCGGTTATTGAATGGAGATTGCAGCAGGATCACTAGCAGAGCTGATAGTCTCATCATTACACAGTAATGTGTTGTACAGTTATGATATATTTGCATGTCACTTGTCTCAGGGTGCCTTCAACAGGGAGCACATGCAAGAGGGATTGATTTGTACCACTGCTGCCTCAGACTGGTTTTATTTTGGTGAAAACAGTGTGATTGAAACTCAACATGGCGCCGAAAAAAGATCCCTTCGATCCCACTCAAAAATACGTTTTCCTCCAAGATGAAGCTGAGCGGTTGCTACAACTCACTGCAACACACAGTGCATCCAATCCAACGCATCCCCACAGGACATCTGAGCTGTCAGCGAGGCGCTACACTCAGGCTCTGTGCTGCAACCGCTCACCTTACAAGTGTGATGTGACTGCTGGAAATACACCTGCTGCAGATGCTGCTGCTCTTCGGTGTGTGTGTGCCCTATAGAGTCAAAGTTATTATACCGTCGCTCCCTCAATCTCTGCTGCGCCGAGCGCCACTGCATCTTTGCCAGGGAGCGCCACTGATGTCAAATATCAACACTGTTCATAATAATCTGTTTCATATAAACAGCCTGACTGAAATGACTAAACAACACGGCTCGGTTCAGCTAAAGAGATGAAATACGAAACAATAAAATCATCTACAGACATAATTTAAAGACCGCCTGTGATGAAAACTGACTTTTTAACCTTGCTGGCATGTCTACGTCAATAATCATATCATGAGAGAAATGATCAGTGAGTCTGACTGAGCATTTCCACCTTGAACCAATGAGTCTCATAAAAAAACAGATTCAGATATCCAGGTATTCATATGTCACAAACCCAAAGAACTAACACTGTCGATTTGTGTGAATGGGAAACCATGTCATCACAGAGCATTACAACATTAGTGTCAACCACTGCTAGGTACAAGCTAACGAGGCAAATACACAAATAAACAGTTAGGATATGTCTTTTAAAAAAAATTACAGTTCAAGGGTTCAGCAATATCTTGATATACAAAGGCCTGATAAGCTTGAGGTCAGTCTGCAGCTGGACAGATGCTCCTGTTGAGTTTTCTCTGCGTCTCACCAATCTAAAAGCAAGAGGAGGTCCAGCTACAGCAGAGGACCGCTCCATTTGTTTTGACACCCTCTGCTTACAAACTCTGTAACCTGGCAGGACCACAGGTAAACCACACTGTGTCCCAGCACACAATCAACACAGTGACACAACTTTTGTTTACTGGCTCAGGTTTGCTTGTAATCGGTCAGTGTGAACCTTATCAAACCAAACAAAGCGAAAGTCAACTAGCACTGTCCAGGTCCAAAGCAAACCACATTTAACACTACTGCCCTATATATAGCACTATTGTGATTGTGCATTGAAGTGCGCCCTCTCAGGTGTTAAAAGTTACATTTTGTTGGTGAAGCACAAGTCAGTTATAATTGGACATACTGTCAGCCATGCTGGAGCAATGTTATTCCTGACATTAAGCACCGGAGAGGCGTTCAGGTGCCGCTTCGGGGGGTAGGAAATCTGTACATCCACCAAAGATGACAGCATGTGAATGCACAATTAATGATACGTCAAAAAGAAGGTTCCGGAAAAAAAAACTCTGAAACCAAAGCAGGCGATGTGTATCATTAAATTTTAAAAGTCTGACTGAACAAGAGCCAAAACTGTCAACAGCTTTGATATTACAGAGGAGCCATGGGGGTGGGGGGTGGTGGGGGGGCTGTTTGAAGTCAGCTGCTCCCCTAAACTTTCCCTGAGCTCGGTCCAGTTCCTGCTGCTGCAGTTTACTGCCTCTCATTTGGCTCTGTGTACAAAGGGCTTTGAAAAACTCCATCACACTGCTCATTTTAACAGACATCAAAACCCCAAATCGAGCATTTTCACCGTGACTTCATCACCCACTTAGCAACGAGCTGGGCCGTGCACGAGCTCACAGAAGAAGGTTCTGGGTGGTTCCCACAGAGACAACTGTTAACGTAACTACTAACTTTTGATACTATGGTCGAGTTGCACCTTGTTAGCTCAGTCAGAGTCTCTACAATTCAAATACTCAGGTTGCTTTTTGCTAAGAATAATCACATAAGTATGACTAATCAATATGTAGCTACAAACAGCAGTGTTGAGGCAGCCTACCTGTTGGACGTTGCCTCTGGAAGTTGCCTCTTCCGCCATTTTCTCCATTGTTGATACTCCTCTTAGTCCAACAAGCGTCCACAGATCACAAAAATCAAAACGAGTTTCTCCATAAAGTTATTCCAAATCCACAGCAGAGTTTCCATTCACTTTCTCTTTCCTGTTCGACCTGCTTCAAAGTTTGTTTTCCCTAAACTTTCTGGATACAAAATGGCCGCTCTTCTGTAACGATCCAATTGGAATTCTCCGGAAACGCCAACTGCAGCCGGCGCCCGTTAACGAGCGTTAGATATGATGACGCAGGTGAAAGCGCGGTTTTTTTCCCCTCCTACACGCACGGCTTTGCTGAGTGATTGACAACTCCACTGACCAATCAGAGCGCACTAAGGGGGGCGGACCCTTATGAGCAATGTCCAATAGGGGCTATTCATACTTTTCAGAGCCAGAATGAATGCAGAATTGAGCTGTATGACAGAGACACGCATCCACTCTACAAATACATGATTATTAATGATAGCTATCATCATATAACTTTTTTTTTTTTTTTAGGTTGAGAAACTGATTTCTTACAAATCTTAGAGTCATAAAATTATTACTCTTACATGTAAATGTATGCAAATTTGGCTTGACATAGATCAGTTCTGAGGGGATAAGCATTCATTTATACAACTGACTACCAGATAAATGAAAACACTCTATGAAGGTGCTGCATTATTAGCAATAAGGTGTTATATCATCACCTATTTGATTGGATAAAATGTAGGTGTAGTCCCCTGAGTGCAGGATGAGTCGTCATCAATACATCAATCATTAATAAAGACTAAAAAAAGAAAAAAAGGTTCTTTTAATATCAATATTGTCTAAAAATGCCTTGTTGGAAGAATATTTAAACATAGAAACATACTTTTTTTGTAATTGAAGACACTGCAGATCAAAGTAGCTGCAGTGATGTCAGTGAACCACCCACGTTGCGTCTATGAACCTGCGTTAAGGCGCCGCAAAGGCCCAAGGCGTCATCAGTAGCAACAAAGAGACTGGTAAACAAACCCCAAACAATTATCGAATTGTTATTGGTCTCCTTGGCCTGAAACACCTTGAATAGTCTGGCATATGCAACGGGAAAACAAAGTGCAAATTGTCTTTTGTCTAATACTGGCGCGGTTATTTTCAATAATAGTTGTTTAATTCCCTGCTGATCTCCCCCTGAAGAGAAGTTGCCTTCCTGCAATACACGCAGTCATTGATTTGCAGCACCGCTCCACTAATTGGGAAACCACACTGAATCTGGGATGATTTGTGCTTGACGTTCACAAAGAGACACCACACACACTGGTGGGGGACTCGCACGGGAGCCGAGGCAATTAGCAAAAATAACACAAGAAAAGTTTGGGGAATTAAAACCCTGTCTCTTCACTTCGTTAATGCAAAAAGGTGACAAAACAGCAGAGGCATTTGGGGCGGGGGGGGTTCCTGCTTAAACTTTCTATTTTTTTGTCCCAGGTATTACATGTTCAGAGTGTTACAGTGGTGGGTTCAACTCTTACATCACCAGCATCAAGTAGAAAAGTCTGGATGAAGATGACAGCCACAGGAACATCATGATATTCTTGCTCGTATGAAATGTGTGAAGCAAATTAGAAAACAAGAAGAAATTAGAAAGACAACATTAAAGTTCATCAAGTCATTTATTATTTGTGTTCACAAAAACAAAAAGCAGCTGAAACTGTTCCCCCTATTCATGGCAGTTAATGACGTTACCTGGTATGAACAGCACCGTGAAATGAAAATAAGAACTCAGTTCATTCCTGAAAAAAAAAAGGAAAAATGGCAGACAAGCAATTTGAAGGGTGGGAAGCTGGTGCACTATCTGTCAAATTGCTTTCTGATCACGACACAGTGCCGGTGAAAAGTATTGCAGAGCAGTCAACCGGCTTGAATCTCTCAATCAAAGCTGCACTAGTCTGCAGTTTAGGTTTAAATAAAAATGACAAATTACTATGTGTGACGCGTCACGCAATGACAACCACACACTTTTTCGGCAGCTCCAAGATCTTCGAGTGGTTTTAGCCTCTTTCAGCTCTTTGTTTTGGTTTGAAACACGTAACTGTGTTGGTTTGGTTCAGTCTTATTGCTCTCGTCAAAGTTTCAAAAGAGGAGAGATTCATTCAGCGTTTCGCTGCTGAATGAATACTAGGTTGACACAAACACAAGAACCTTTCAGCAGTGGTAAGTGCTTCCATAAAGACTTTGAAAAAGCTAATTATGTTTGCGTCACCTTTGAGAAATGACCATCCGACCAAACTGGCACTAATAAAAAAAACATGTTTAACCCATAGCATCTTGTTCACTTACAGTCACTTGTGCAAAACATCCGAGTTATATAAAGAAGCTCCAGGAACTTGCAGTTCCAGTCAAGTGATGCCTATGAAGTAATGACGGCTGTATGGCCGTGTCGGATCAAATGTGAGTTCACAGTGATGATACCACACTTCACGTTGCCATTGATGAACCTGAAAACATATTCATCCTGACTACTTTCGTCGCTACTGATCTGAACAGTTGTTTTTATGTAGTAATGAGTTTGCTTTGACTGATAAACAGCTCAGCCTCATTTACAGGCTGGCGATCAGCTCTTTGTGAGGTTCGTAGACCTTATCATTAGTAATAAATGTCACCAGTGCAGATAACAGTGTCTTCGTACAGAACCCTTCACTTTAACTATATCAGTTTATTCAGTAAAGGAAGGATTTCAGGGTCTGTAACTGCGAACAGAGGAAATACAGGAGTAGCTGTCTCCTCAGTCAGCAGCACTGATGTGCCCTTGAGCAATGCAGTAGACCCTTAGCTGCTCCTCACTCCACAAAGAAGGACTGTTCCGGTGTGAATATGATGAAACAGGGCGTTGCTGTGAAGTGCACATTCCTCTTGCAAAACTTGATCCTCCCATAACACCGCAACAATCACTGACAGTGTAATTGTCTTGGAACATACTTTACCCCCATTGTGCTCTTTGAGCCCAAGGCTGAAAAAATGCTGTTGATTAAAGTCCCCTGGATGCTCCTTTGTAGTTCAGACAAATGGACAAATCTTGCATGCATGTGTCCTTGGTTATGAGCCTGCAGCACAAGCACAAGCACAGCACACACTGCTACATTCAAATCTGCACATTATGAATCAAGCACGAGAAAGCAAAGTTTGCATTAGCCGAACGATCACACAGATCATCCACCTCTAGTTCTTACAGTAGATAACTTCCCACTGGATGTGCAGCTGTAGCTCAATATATCAAGAGCACTCCCTGTTCTCCTGCTGAGTAATGAAATTAATATAGCAGTATAATTAAGCCTAATTTCCCCCCTAAAGCAAAAGTAGGTCAAATGTCTCAGATTAATGTTTATGATGAAGCATAAAAAGAAAAACTATTTTAGTACTCGAGCAGCACATCTGGCACCAAAACAGGGACAAAAACCGGAAACTGCTGCATAAAACTGACAGAACAGACAGGATGATTTTCCTGCAGCTACGTACATCAACAGTCTGAAGTCTAAAGAAGATGTTTGTTTTTTTTTTTTACTTCACTTGGGTCATGTTAAAGCAGAGGTCTGGGAGAGCTGCAAGGACAAGAGCCAACCAAATTACTCTGTCTCTGGCAATCAAGTAATGTTGTCTTCCAGCGTGACCTTGCTGCTGGACGCCAGCGTTTGAAGCTGACCTGGATGAGCCGCTGCAGAGCTCATTGTCTCCTGTCTCGTCTCAGAGAGTAGGATGGAAATATGTCCTGGCAGGTAGTAAATGTTTTTTATTCGTCATTCATTAAATCTGAGAATGAGTTTTGACGTGAAGTTGTAAATACTATAAAGTCAAGAGGGCATTTGCCAGATGCTTTAACATCACTAAAGGTCCACTTACTGGTGTTTTTCAGCATCAAGCGCATTACCCAGTCTTAAGAAGTGGATGCATTTTGCCCAGTTGTCATGGAGATGGCACTTTAAAGGAGGTATTTGCAAGTTTTGTTAGTGCTACTCAGCCAATGTTGACATTCCTTAATAGTAGTTTAGAGATTATGACATCGTTTCAGTTTAAATACAAGAAGTTGCAATTCACTGACTCGGTATTGGAAAATGAATGCTAATGCTAATGTTTGCTATTTAGCAATAACAGAAAATACAAATGGCTCCTTTCAAGACACACGTTTTTTTTTCCAGTTGACTATGAAAACATTAATTAGAGAAAACAGCTCCAACTGAAGCTTTCAGCTGCATCACCATGCACCCACTGATGAATGTAGCCTATCAGGCTGAAATTGCAGTAATTACTACTATGTGAGCTTTGTGTCATGCAGCTTCACATGTGGCAGGATCGTTAAATGAGGAAAAGCTTCATGCGAGACTGTTCCCACAAAGTTACAAAATATTTGATAGTGTTTAACTTTAAAGTAAATTTGCCCTTCTCATGATACTCTACGGACACTTTGACCTGATGCCAGAGTCTGTTAGATGAGGAATGTGTCCATTACAAGAAAAAATGAGAAACTGGATTTCTTTGGGGACGTGAATGTGTTGCTGATCTAACTGAAGGGCATGGAGCCGTATGCAAAAATGTATCCTGAGCAATTTTGACCTCCAGTGCCCTGAAGAAGTCATCGTCTCTGGTCTGACATTCAGCATTTTTGCCTGTTTTCCAACACTGTGTAGGGCATATTGTTGTCTACTTTATGTGCGAGTCTATTTATGTGCAAATTTATGAGATTAGCTTTGACGTCCAGTGGGAGCTACCTCCTTTGGTGGTTTCGAGCACTCTTCTGGCCAACCATTTCATCCTGAGTATGAGATGTACTGATTATCTCAGAAGTCAGGGTGGTATTTATGCTACAGCTGCAAAGTTTGAGTACGATCAAGGACCTCTCACGTGGCCTGAATGCTTGAGAACGGTGCAAACATTATTTTGAGTCTCTGAGGGGAGAGGAGATGAAGGACAGAGGGAAGGAGGCAACAGAAAAGATCTTGTGATATTGAGACGAAGCTGAAAGAGGAGGAGAGTTTTTTCATTTAGAGGTGAAACAAGGAAAGGTAGAAGACAGGGAGGCACGAGGTGCTGCATGGACTCTGTGGAGGTGAAATGGATATAGGTGGGAAAAGAGGAGTAAACTGGAGACAAGAGGTGGGAATTTAGAGGAATGAAAAAGGCAACGAGGACAATTTTTTGCTGCAAAGCCGAAATGGAGATGTGATAAGGAACAGGGAGACGAAATGGGAGCAGTTAGATATAGAGGGACGACATTTTGAGTTATAGCTGGTTATTTTTCCGCAGCGGACAGTTCTGAAGCATCCATCCTTCATTGTTTTTGGGTGTTTTTTGCTGAAAATGGCAGTATCTTAGTTTGGTTTGTTGAAGCCAGGGGGCACAGGTTGCCAGCCTTCACTGGGCCTTTCGTGTTTTTTTGTTTTTTTTGGCAAGAAATCAATAAAGTTGTAAGTAAAGTAAAAAGGAAATGGGGCCGACGTTTTATTGGCCGTTAAAACCTTTGTTGAAGTCAAGAATACTGGTATTACTGTAGGTCAAAGGTTTGACCTGCAACCAGTGGCCACGTTTACAAAACGTGCATGTACATGCATCAAGCAATTAATGAGAATAAAGTGGAAGTGGAATAAACAAAGAAATGAAACCAGTGGACTAAAATGACAAATGCACATACAGATGGAGATCAACCAATAGTTTCTTAAGCATCCAGAATTAAGCATTAAAGAACAAAAGAACAATGATCCTCTCACATCCTGTGGTATGACTGTCAGGAATAAGAGGCAAAGCCAAACCCCACTGAGTAAAATCGACTTAATTCATCCAGAAGAAAAAACAACCTGTAGTTCATGTAACAACAGAAGTCTCTGATGAATTGAATCTTAATGAAACATTTACAGACAGGGAGATGAGAGGAGTTACAGTAAAACCACCGAGGTTCACGAAGCGGAGGATAGAGTGAGAG
>OMNW01010336.1:0-11131 GCA_900303245.1 Selene dorsalis
GGAGGAGCCCGTCCAATGGCACGGCCGGGGAGGCGGGGCGTGGAGGCGGAATGGGCGGGGCTTCCGCAGCCAGCTGTTGGAAAGCAGCGCTCCTGAACCATCTGCTACTACTGCATCAGGTGAATATCTGTACATCAGCACAGGAGCCGAGCACAAGGCAGCTCTCCCTCTGCTTCTCAACACATCTGCATGTGTAAGAGTGTGTGTTACATTTTGAATTCTATGTGCGACTTGCCCTGTTTGGACTGACCTGACCGAGAGAGGTGAAACTCACAAGTAAACAGAGGAAAGGAGATCGAGGAACAGGTGAGGTCGGATGGTCTGTGTTATTCTGGTTTTGTTTTGACTTTTTTTTTTTTTTACTTGTTGGGTTTTTTTTCTTTGAGATTTCGGTTTTTAAAGCAAATGAGCAAAGTCTCGTGAGGTTTCCTGTGTGTCAGAATCCTTGACACAGCTGTGAGGCGAGTACCTGTTGCTGTGTTATTGAGAGCAGCCTATAGATGAGGCTATATTAGACAGGGATGCTTGGCAACTCGGGGACAGACGGGCTATTCTTAAACAGTCTATTTTGAATGACGTCAGCAATTTATTAGGCCTAATTATCCGCAAACATTTTTTGAGCTATGTATTTTTACAGTTTTTATTTTTAGCGCCGAATAGCTCGCTGCTCGACTTCAACAAGCATCTCAGCTCAGTTTGTTCCACATTTATTCTTTGCCTCAAGTCGTCCCGTAACTATAACTACATCCCTGCTTGTAGATTAGATAGATAGTAGATAGATAGATAGATAGATAGATAGATAGATAGATAGATAGATAGATAGATAGATAGATAGATGTCCTTTTGATAATGTTATTCCTCAGTCAAAATGTGCATTGACAAAACTGCTATCTTCAACTGTACCATCACTGGCTCTTCCTTATTAAGGTGTGTCTCAGCTTCACATGTTTGTAGAGTGCACTGGATCTTGAGAAACTTCATAAAGTCAGGAAAAGCTTCTTTTTTTTTCTCTCCGTGGAAAGATCAAATGTTCAGCTCATGACTGCGTGTACTATTGCTATTCTGGCTCTATCAAAAATATCAAGGCAATTCAATTATCTCCTGTTAAAATTAGACAAATATTTCCTCACCATTACTCTGCAAAGGCCCGGTGAGCACATGAACTGTCTGACCCTGGAGATGTGTCACACACACAGACACACAGACGTTCACTTGCCCTCCCGACGACTTTAACCTTCAGCATAAAAGTGGCATTCCTTCAGCTGAGATGCTCGCTGTGAATGGGCCGAGAACTGTGATGAATATAATTAACAAATAAACATTTACTGAGAGGGGTTTCCTTTTCTTAAAGCGCATCTCCGTTTTGATTTGGATGGATTAGACGGTTTCAAGACTAGAATTTGCCCATCACCCTCTTTGCACGTGGGTTTGAGAGGTTTTATGCATTGGTTCATGCAAATGTGGTTTAAGTTTTCTATTTTTGGAGACAGTTTTGGGTCTGGTTTCACACTTTACCCTCTTAACTCCGGACTTCAATATAACTGAAATGAGTAAAGCTCTGAACACAAGGCTGCACAGCAGACTGGTTTGGTGTCACATGCACTGCACACCAACAGCAGCTTAATGCAGCAGTCGGAGTAAGTGCCGCTTCTCTTGTTAATGATTCTTATTGTATAATCAACCCATGACTGAATGAAACCTAAGAAATATAAGAGAAAAACACAGAAGTGGAGCAGTGGTGCACAGAGATGCATATAAAAAAATGTATTTTGTATTTCCCCGCTTGGGGAAACTGTTAATACCAAAGGCAGCTCTTGATTAATGTTGCCATTATATTTAGACACGTCTAACAGCCAACGTAAGAAATATGGACCAGTGCGATGCAGAAAACATGATTAGTTGTTCCACGAATCTGCCCTGACGCCACAGAATAAGTCATTTGCTTCCTTGGCTGATATGCATACACGTGTTTAGCTTGTTTTTGAAACATTTACATGGCATCATGCTCTGAATGACTCATGGAAAGAAAACCATTGAAGCAGAACCACCAATATTCAACAAATGGCCCACTTTTTCCCCTCCTCATTCATGCATACAGTTCACTGCAGCAAGAAAAACATCTAGTGCAATATATTCTCGAGTGTCATCACAACAACTGATCAAACCTATTAAAATTGTTTGCCGCTGATTAGACAGAAGCTCCCAGGGTATGTGAGAGAGCAGGGCTGCTGGCGGCTGCCATGTGTCTGTCCTCAGTTTTTTCCACTGTCTGGCCTCTGGGAAGGTGTCTGACAAAGGTGGTGTCTCTCCCCGTAGAAGCTACAAGACTCTGGGGCAAGTGGGTGTGCGCAATTATTGCACTACTGCAGTACACACTGTGACTCTGTTTCGCATTCATATCTCATCATACTTCTGGAACTAATTGATGATGTTTAGAGGTAAAAAAAAAAAAAAAAAGTGATGGCTTTCTCTTCGAATGTGTACCGCTCTGCAGAGGTTAAGGAGTTGGGCCTAAGGGTGAAAGGACACAGTGATAGTTGTCTTACTTCAAATGACAGTTGTAGTGCGGGAAAACATCCAGAATTAGCTACGCGAGGCACAACGAGGCTTTTCCTGCCTGTCTCGGCCTTTAGACCTTTGACAAACCTACTAAACCACACAGAGTCTATAGCTAACTCTACACCGTTTGACTGGAGGTGCAGCTATATTTATAAAGCTAGTCATGTGTTCTTACAGAGCTGTCTGTGGTGGTGATAGTCCCCCGGTTATATCTGAGAGGAGAGGAACTTTCTGAGATAAAGATCTTTCTACCCTGTTTAGAACATATGTCCTACTTCCCCCTCTTCTCACCATTAACATGCTTTGATGTGAGGTTGAATTGTATCACTTCTTGTCCAAAAGAAAAAAAAAACCCAGCAGCTCCATCCTGCTGTGAGTTCAGACTGACTTCTTAGGGGTGGATGTGTTGTTCAGTAGAAGCACTAATGCTGGTTATTGTGGACCTTTACTCACAAGCAAGAGCTGTTCATCTGCAGTGTGCTCTCTTACCGCAGAGGCAACGGCACTGATGAGTTTGTCTGCAGCTGTCAGTGCTGAGGTGTGTCTTGTGTCTGCGGCATGTTCAGCTCTGTGGATATCTCAGGACTTTATAAGGTAATAATGGGGGCAAAGAGGTGGATTCCTCCAGAAATGCCCCAGATGCCTGTGTGCCAAGCTTACGTTGAGAGGCCGCGGGCACTTCAGGGGTCGTGGGAACACGGGCGCCATATCCGCTCAGGCAGCATCAGGAGGGACAGGGAACTAAATATAGAGAAGTTCAATACATGTCTAGTATTAAGGGGAAAAACCAGTGAAAACTCCTTTGGGCTTTGGAGAAGGACTGTATCGTCGGGTCAGAAGAGTCAGACCAGTGCTGGTCGTTTGACTGATAGTGAGAGTGTAAAATGGAGATAACCCGTACACAGTGCAGGTTTATATAATTTAGTGCTGTATGGTGCAGCAGAGTTGCTTTATAGCCATCTCCCATGATGCAAAGAGTGAATAAAAAATCCTCATCGCTATAGTGTCCAGCTGTATATGGTCCTACAGGGGCAGGGACAGGAGCGGGGGCTTTCTGAACTAACAGATAAACATTTGGTGTGAGTTTCAGCAGTGGACATTCTCAGGCGAACCACAATCCATCCATGTCTTTGCCCTCTGCCCGTCCAAATCCTGCTTTTTTTCCTGACCTGTCTGTTCATGAGAGAGGAGTGGGTGGCTTCTAGGATCAGACATCTTTCAAAAACACACCATTTTCTTTCTACTGTTTGGTTTCAGCTTTGCCTGCTGAACCTTTAAAAGGAGCTATCGACTGTATTTTTAACCCTGTCTCTTGGGGCTGCATGGTGCAGCCGAGCACTGTGCTGCTGGCCCGGGGGTAACCCAGACTGTGGGGGTGTCAGACAGTGTGGACTGCTGGCCCGGCAAGGGCCGCTCTAACTTTAGACCACATCGCCTCATGGTGGTAAAAATAAACAATCCTACCCTTACCAAGGGGGAAGGGTCTTGAGTCGCTTAAACCAAATGGATGACATTTTCCCACCAGAATTCTATGAACTTGAAGAGACATTTTATTGAGCAGTACTGTTGTTGCTGTAAAATTTACACATAGTTTGATGACAGATCCTGATTCTGATAAGATAAGATTGAAGTGATAAGATTCTGATGACATATTTTTCACCCAGCTTTGATTATCCTTGACAAGTATCAGTGTTTAATGTCACATTCATTTAAAGCTGTTCACTTCAGCTGCATGAATGCCCACAAGACAAAGCCTATTTTTGTTAACTATAATGTTGTTATGTTTCTGTTACAGGTGTCAGAGTTACAGACAGCAGAAAAAATGGGAAGAAAGAAAATACAAATTTCTCGTATTCTGGACCAGAGGAACAGACAGGTGAGTCTATCTGCAGTATTTCATTTACATTTCATCAGAAGAGAATTGAAACCACAACAGCTTTGCATACATTTGATATACAGTACAAGTGACTCTTGTAGAGTGGTAACTCATCCAGTCAGTGACCAGAGCTGAAATGATAAATCAGTGATTTTATCGACATTTGAAACAAGGATTTGCAGCTATTGTCTTTTCCCTATCACTGAAAGACTTGAAGTTTGTCGGGTTTTTCGACTTTTGCTCGGACTCGACACGACATCTGATGATGTCACCTTGGGCTCTGGCTCTGTGATTGATTGATCTTCTCAGTTTTCTGACACTTTATTGACGTCAGGAGCAGCAACAAACAGCAGCGTTCACACAGAAGTCCAGGACATGCAATAGACAGCAGGCTAGAGAACACAGATGCTGCAGTCACAGCTGAGAGTCCAGCAAGGAACCAGGAACACACACATAATGCAATTTGCTGTACTTATCTGCATTGTGTATCTCCTGCAGCTAATATGTGTGTGTATGATATCTTGATGCTGGATCATTGTGAAGAAAGCCTCATATTATTGTATCTGGAATAATGAGCGACCCTATAGTTACATTCTATAGCTAACCGTTGCGTGCACACCTTCATCTTTCACTTGTATGTTGAAGTTGGAGTCAGATGAGTGTAAAAGCATCCCTGAGTGACTGTAAGACTTATTTTATGAAAGTTTGAGTTTTCTTCTTCCTAAAGTACACAAGAGAAACAACCATCCAGTGGTGTAAATTCAATAAAATATGATTCAGTGTGGACAAGAAGAAAATATAGTAAACCTTGTTCAGAGTGCTTGCAAAAAATATTTGTTTCTCATATCTGATGTTTGTGACTTTATGTTTTTTGGTGATAAGATTTTATTTGTTTTGTTTTGTTTTCTCTTATCTGAATTGGGGTCTGTTGGTAGACAGGGGTGTTTGCTGCACAGACTATAAAGCGTTCTAGGTCAAATTTGAGATTTTATTCTATATAAATAAACCTGCGGAGATGCTCAGTACTGTTATTATTTGCAAATAATCAGCTGGGATTTATCTGTTCTGCTTTTCCATTAAAAACTAAAACAAAACATGAACCTTTTGTCGATGTTACCCCAGGGTCATGTTCATTAGTACGGCAGCGAAAAATGTTTGAGTGTTAATTAATGCAACTTCAGTTAAATTTAGATTTTTTTTATTTCTAAATTTTGCTCTGACACAGTTTGGCTCCAGCTCGGCTCGATATTTATCTGACCTCAGGTTTCAAAACTTTAGCAGTATGGTCTGGAGTCTGAGGTGAGACTAAAACCTCTGTGTGCTTGTTCGTGGCATAGGTGACCTTCACCAAGCGTAAGTTTGGTCTGATGAAGAAGGCGTATGAGCTCAGCGTGCTGTGTGACTGCGAGATCGCACTCATCATCTTCAACAGCACCAACCGTCTGTTCCAGTACGCCAGCACAGACATGGACAAAGTGCTGCTCAAGTACACAGAGTACAGCGAGCCGCACGAGAGTCGCACCAACACAGACATACTAGAGGTACCCTCCCAGCTGCTACTAAAGGACACTCTAACAACGTAGTGAATTATACACATGAATGTCAGGTGGTGACATGGGTATTTAAAGTGCCGTATTTCGAAAAAAAAAAAAAAAAAAAAAACCTTGCTGTTCTATATTTCCATGTGATCACTGTGGGTGATTTTCCCCGTGCACTTTCTGTTCTGCATCAGACCCTGCGTAGGAAAGGCCTCGGTCTCGACGGCTCAGAGCTCGACAGCGAAGAGAGCATGCAGGTGGCCGCGGACAAATATCCTCTGAGCGAGGGCATGGATCTCTCTGTGGCACGCCAGCGCTTCTATGTTAGTCCACACACACACTTCTCACAAAAATGAGCACACAAACCCCCAAACACTAAGAGGACCTGAGCTCAAACTGAAAGAAAGTATTTAATAGGTTTTGATAAATTGAGACATCAGTTTCTTTGATACTGTCAAAGTTCTAATGGTGATTCAGACTCAAATACACAAGACCAAACATAAATTTACCCAGTAATTCTACACTTGTCCTGTCTCGCTGATGAGGTTTAGACTTGAGCTCTTATGCTATTATGTGTGTGTGTGTTTTTTTTATTTTTTTATTTTAGGGTCCATCACTGCTCTCACCAGAGGCCCAGTTCCTGGTGTCTGCAGGCTGTGAAAATGGCTTCCCCAACTCCTCTGGATCCAGCATGGCATCCCACAGACCCCCGGTCTTCAAATCTATTAGCTCCAGACCCAGCTGTGCCAGTCCTGCTGCACCACACGCACACACTGCGTTCATGTCTCCACACTCAGGTGAGCTTCATTTAGCTGGTCCTGTGAAAGACAGTACTAGACTCATTTTATGTCCTCCACAAAGGAAGATATATGTTTTCCCCCGTGATTGTTGTTGTTGCCTTCAGCGGCTTTACAAAACAGCTAAACTGCTTTACTCCTAACTTGGTGGAGACAGAGGTCATGGTGCAGGGAGGAACCCATTAGATTTTGGGGCAGATCCAGATTATTTATGATGAACTTGATGTCTGGTGTATTTTGTCTGACACTCTTACTTGAGATATTCATTACAACATAAATGCAGCATGCCGGTGCCAGAAACTGCACTGAACCAGGTCATGCAGTTTCTATGTTGTGTTTAATGTAGTTTTATTAATCAAAATTAATTTACGCAATTTCAAAAATTTGACTGCTGCCATCACAAAAAACTGATCATTGAGATAAAATTAACACTCACCACTGACTGTAAAATAGCCGTTTGGTAATATTTCAGAAAACATTTGTTACTACCTTAAAACAGATGTAAAGTATTTGGTGTGAAAATCCATGAGTTGTTTCTCTAGCTCTCTCGCTAAATACTTGCTGTAAAATTCGCATGTACTGTCAAGTTTTTGTGCAGCTGGCTGTGAACTCACAGGAAATGTGTGTGTGTGATCATGTATATGTGTGTGTGTGTGTGTGTGTGCATGCACTAATCCACAATTGCAGCCGGCCTGTTTTTGTGAAACTGGCCCTCCACCAGTGTAACAGCGGCTGGAACCAGTTCTGTGGTTTCTATACAGAATGTATCACACCTGCCAGTCATGTCGGCTCCTCTACAGTCTTTCACTGTTTGGATGCTCTGTGATGTCATTTACAGTCATACTGCTTTTAAACACATTTATTATGCTATTCTAATAGAAGGCACTGGTTTTTGGTTTACGATCTGTTCAAAATAGTGTGTGTCAGGGCAGCAGTACATCAGACTATGTCACACATGTTAACATGAACTTGTAAGAGATGTCTGCACATAGTTTCATAAAGATCAAATACTGATTCAGTGGTCAAACCAAAAGAAGAAGTTTGTTTTTGTCACACTTCGAAACAGAGGGAGATGAAGAGTGTATCAGAAAAATGTATGATTCTTCTGTGTGAGTGAAAGAAGCTCACATCTCTTTTCACTTCCTGCTCCTGTCTCTCACTGTGTAGGTATCGGCTACTCCGTGTTTTCCCACGGCAACCTGAATCGCACTCTGGACATGAAGAGCCCCCCTCCTCTGAGCCTGGGCACTGAGAACCTGCGGGGAGATGCTGCTAATCAGGCCATGGGTGCCACACGTGCTAACCACGGCTCTGCTGTAAATAGTTGTTACTATCCAGTGTGATCAAATAGGTGTCAGTGAATCTATCACATACTGTACACGGTGGTGCTTCTTAAACTTGAGGCTCTTTTTCAAAACTGCAGTGACACGCCACCACATGCAAATTACTTTGCAAACTTGGAAAAGCAGTTTCACAGTTTTTCTCTCACACTCAGACCTTTATCAATTATAATATTCACAAGATATATATAGTACACAGGCAGCGGTGTGTCTCTATTGCAACAAACTTGAGATTTTCTGTTTGACTATTTCCTCTTTGTCTGTCCATCAGAGGGGTCTCTTGTACCAGGGTCTGCACAGCGGCAGCTCCATGGTGGCCATGGGCAAGGCGGGGCTGCTGGGCCACAGTTTGGGAGGCTACGGCCTTCCTTCCCCTGGAGCTTCTGGTACGTTTGCAGATGAGAGGATACTTTAAAGGAGCAGGTTTCAGAAACTGGCTTGTTTGCTTAGATCCAAAGACTGATGGCACTTTCCTAAATGGACCTGCTAGTTAGCCAGCATCAAGCCCAGAACTAAATCCACCTGTTAGCGCCAGTAAAACACTGAAAGTATTCGACATGGTTAACTGTTTACACTGTCTTTCCTGACATGCTAAACTAAAATGAGGTAAATGGCTGCTAGCTTCATATTTACAGTATTGTATACAGCGGTATTGATTTTTATCTGGCTAAAAAAAATTCTGATCTATTCCTTTTAGGTGAAGATGACATATCCTCTTATTTGAGGCTGATACACACCTTTGGTCTAATTTTCTTAGTGCTTTTCTTTATATTCCTGTCTCTTCTTTTCTTCCAGATTACAGCCAGCCTGGTTTTTATCACTCTGTTAGTCTACAGCGAGCAGCAGTGAACCCTTGGCAAGCAGCACAGCCGTCTCAGGAGCCCCAAGGGCCTCATATAAGCCCAGGGTAAGCATATTAATGTGTAATATGGTACTGCAGTGTGGGTGAAATATGGAATCATCAATCAGACAGGTGAATCTGCGCCGTGTTCTTCGCGGCCACAGTGGCGCTTTATTCACTGCTGCTGTGCAACATTTTGATCAATCAGATCCTCATCAGGCACAAAACATGATGTGGACAGTACATATCTCAAAGATAATGGCAAATATCAGTCAGAGGCGAGCGTATATGTACTCCCAGAAAACAATTATTAACTGTAAACAATATGATAACAGTCAGTCAAATGGAAAAGAATGTATATAAAAATAGTCTTAAGAAAGGGAATTTAAAAATAAATAGATGAAATGAAAAGGTGTGAAAATAGGACAGATAATAAAAGCTAGAGAAGAAGAAGAAGAAGTTTAATATTGATAATACAAAAAAATAAATATGTGAATGATACATAAAATGAAAAATTTATACCTGAAATAAAATATTGTAGCATGGAGGTTAGGGTGTGTGTGTTCAGTTGTGTTAAAGAGATTCTGTCACTGGATTTTTAGGTCTAATTCTCCATTAATCATTGAACCACACTGTCAAAATGTGCAAAAATGTCCTTTTATGCATTTAGTGCTTCTTTTACTTTACACTGTATACTACTGTTTATGTTAGATTAGAAATATCCTTGTCCAAACTGGCTAATGAATTCCTAATGGCACGTGTCTGATTGATCGATTTAAACAGCATTTGATTCTAATCTAGATTCACCTGATGGAACATATTTGCAGAATTGATACATGTCCAAACTTTGTCTTTCTTTTTTATTTTCTTTTGTCTGTCCTCTTGTTGTTTCCAGGATGTCCAGCGGAGGGTGCTCCTTCCCCTCTCAGTCTTGCTCCTCAACCTCTCCACATCTGCCCTCCCTCAACCTCAGCATCAAATCAGAGCGTAGCTCTCCTGAGCACATGTCCTCTCCCACCTCTCCTCCTCTACACCACCTCAGGCAGCACTCTCCAATGAGCGACCTTGATTCGACTTGCAATACCCCTCCAGAAACCCTGCCGGCCAATGAAGCGAAGGAGTTTCCCAAAACGGGCTACCCACAGGATGAAAAGGATGGAGGGCGGCCGCTCCGGCAGTTAGACATGAGTGACGGCTGGCAGAGATAGCTGGCTGCTGCAATCTAACACCATCTTCCATTCAGTCAGCTATCCTCCATCAAAACCAGTGGTCTATTAAACACACACACACACACACACACACACACACACAAATGCACACAAAAGATAGTGAGACTGGGTCAATTTGTCCCCATCATCCCAGAGAGGAACACCTCTCTTTGTCTCCTCATATAGAGCTGGTCTCTCCTGGGCCAATTCCTCTCTGCATCACTTGATTGACCCCATGAGGAGATAGATGAATACAGACATTTGCTTTTTGTTTGGTTAGGTTTAGTTTTCTGTGTGGACATAATGTGAATCAAAAAAACATACAAACGTAAAAAAAACAAAAAAAAAACAACAAAAAAACAATTTGAAATGTGTTTGTTTTGTTCTGTGACTTTGTTGAAAGTTAGCTGCAGCAGCACAACGGGACCAACTGAATTTCACCAAAAGTGTAAATCGCATCTACACACATATTTGGCTTTTCGAAGCAGCCTTCAGTGTTTGACCTAGGTTTGGTGTGAAAATTGGAAAATAGCTTTAAAATTCCAATCCGCTGTCTTTGTATAAATGTTTCGGTCTCGGTCTCGGTCTCTGTGTACAGTAAAACTTTACACCTTGTGTTCCTGTTGTGTGACACAGTGAAATGTTTCTGGACACTGGGATATCTTAAAGGTGAGGTGCATATTTTTTCAAGTATTGTCCTAAAACAATACTGTTGTGTCCATATGTGCTCTGAAATGTTATTTGGTTGCTGTAACTGGCCCTGCTATCCGTACTGGCCTTGAAAAGACACCTTCATAATGAAATTTTATTCTCAGAGATGGGCAATGGAATTTATTTGTACCCCCACCTTAAAATACTTTACGCTGATATGAGTCTTTTGTAGAATGGATTTGTCATATCAAGTTTATTTGTAGATCATATATAGAAGACAGCGTTCTAAAAATACTCACTGGAGTGAATTTTTATAAACCA
>OMNW01010336.1:11151-28924 GCA_900303245.1 Selene dorsalis
TTATGTATTATATATATATATATATATATATATATATATATATATATATATATAGACTTGAAAAATGTGAACCTATCCTTTAAATATCTGGGCATTGGTGGATCTCAGGAATTTGGATGATTGTTTCCTCAGAAAGTTAAAAAAATTATGTTTTTGTTTGTGAGAGTTACATTATGGATAAACTTTTAGTTTTATTATTTTGCGAATAATCACAGTTTAATCTATAACAAAGTTCATGGCCATCTTCAAATACAGACCAAAGTGTTAATATTGTCTCAATGCATTACAATCAAATTCTGCACCACCCAAAGATGTATGTGTTTCTCTATAGCAGGTCTAATCTGATTTAATAATATAAAAATGGCAGCAATCACTTTTTTCTGAAGGGCTTAATTTAGTAAGTGTGTATTGATACTTATATGTGAGACACTGTATCGAACGAGTCTAATTATTTATGGCATATTTAGTTTGTAAAACCCCCCCAGAAAACTTCTGTTGATGAGGACTATTTGATTTTGAGTACAGGCTACAGATTTACATCTGTGTGTTTTAGTTTAGCACACTGAACTTTTGTTCTGCAAATGAAATATACTCAGAATTGAGATTGGGATGAATATACCCTTGTTGTCCACAAGGGGGCATCTGCTTATACAACAGTGGGATTTGAATGAGAAGTTGTAGAGCAGCCTTAACTATTAGTAATTAATCATCAAATGAATCTCTGTGACAGGAGCCAGGTTCAGTGGCTCACCTTGGAGACATGTAACAAATAGATGATGGCAGACTCTGCAGAGATTCAGTGAGCCTGTTGGTGGAGGGCTTCAAGTTCAAGTGCTGCTGTGGATTTAGTTTTTTTTTTCTCCTCTTTTTTTTATGCAGTTATGTGGATTAATATCAGCATGAAAAACCAAGTTATCAGTATTCTGATGTTTTGGATTTAGTTTTTTATACGTTTGCTGAATGCTTCACTAACAGAACAGAGACAGATTTTTATTTGACATTTGTTGTGTTTCCTTTTAAATAAAATGGTTTGATTTGTATGTTTGCTTGTTTTTTTTTCTTCATTTCTACAAAGGACATTTAGTAACATTAACATTATTATCTTTCTTGTGAGGGAAAAATGTGTTTTTCTTTTACATTCAGTCCAAAGACAGATAAAATGGTTCGGTGTGTAGCTATCAAGCTTTCATGTGCCCATTTATTTAGTCTTATTCACCTCCATTCCATCTTTTCAACACGCACACACTCCCTCATTATCATGTCTGGCCCCTGTCAGCCAGCTCACCACGCAACCACCAAACGAGAGGAACAAGAATGGACTACTTAAAAGCCTGGAGACCTTTATGTCTTCAAAAAAAATACATTCAGCGCAAAAAGGCTCATTTCCACAGCTGGCTGTCTCACAATAACCATGCCTGAACATTTCCTTGCACCACCCCTATGGAGCAGTTGCCTTCCTTTCCATTTCAACTAAAAGCAGAGTCGAGCCCCGGTCCATCTCTGTCGTCTCTCCTCCCTAAATGAAAAGAGACTCTCACTGGGGTCATGTCTGGTCTGCTCCCCTGAGACAAGGCCAGGCCCAGTCTGTAGGGTATGTCTGGGTCCTGAACACACACACACACACACACACACATATGCACATGTTTCTATGGCAACCACAGCCAGCCACGGCTGCCTGACGTGGGCCCGCTGCAGTCCACGGAGCAGATCTGAGAGGGCCCGAGGCCTCCAGCACAGATGCAGATAATTAATGTGATTATATAGATATGTCAACCCTGTCACCTTTACTTCATTTGGCTGGGTGCTTGCACAGACCTGTCAGAGAGGAACAGAGCTCACAAATGTGCACAGCTCAAATCTTGCTCCTAAGTCATGTGATCTAACAATAAACGCAACATTTTCCACACACATTTTAAACAAGTCACGGCATTTGGTGATGGGGCCTCGCCAAACTGGTCACTGATTGTAATGATCCTCAAACAGTGTGAAAAAGCGGCGAGTTGTGCAGCAGAAATTCAACATCCCAATCCTTAACTTCAGACATCCACTGTGTATATGAGATGTAAAGGTTGTTAACTGCAGCCCTCCCAAATATCTCCACACGGCTCCATGTCTTTGTAAATGCTGATATCCTCCAGTGAAGCGTGCACCATTGCACTTCCAAAAGACTGAGAAGTGGTCGCCCAGACCTTTTGTGACTTTTGATTGGACGTGAAAGTGGAATGATATTGTCAATAAATCACGTCAGCTATCAGACAAAAGAGCCTCTCCAGTCTCGCTCTGGAGAAAGGTCACGTTCCTTAACTGTTGTTACAGGACTGGAATGTAAATTTAAGTGTTTTGATAATGTCACAAGGCTTATAAATCTAGTTTGGATGGTTTTCGGCCGTGCTGACATGTCAGGAGTGGTTGGCTGTAATTTGTATGATATAATGTCAAGAAATTGGATATCATCCAGAAAACAAAACTGCAGCCAAGTCGGGCATTTTGGCTGCAGGGACTCCCAGACTCCTCAGGGGCATCAGGTTCATAGTAATTAACAGTGATTAAAGAATGATCTTCTCAGGAGGTTGGGGTCAGAGGTCAGGACCCAGCACAGCAGTGAGACACTCTATTGTCATACATGATGTCTTTTGTCAACTAAAGCGTGTTTTTGAAAGGAAATGTCTTATTTGAGATATCTCCCACGCTCCTCAGTGGATGGCAGATAAAGAGAGAAGACCAAAATGAAAATAATGTTTTTATTAAGCCACACAAACAAAACAATCAGGTTACAGCCATAAATTTGCACACCATGCATTCAGAAAATCTGAACCTCACAGTATAATGATTTTACAACATTCAATTCAAATCTACCTAAAAAACAAACAAACAAACAAAAAAAACTTTACCACAAACAGAATAAAAAATGTACAGAATTACAGCATCTGTATCATTTCCTCACAACAGAAGTTACATGAGGCAATGTATCATAAATAAATAAATAAAACACACTAATGATTCAAAACTAATTTAAAGTAGATGGTGATTAATCCTACAATTATGTGACTGATTGGCAATAAGGACAGTAAAAAAAATAAAAAATACATGCAGCTGATTAAGACACTGCAACTAAAAATGTTGCCAGCGAGTAGTGTCTGAAAATCATAGGAAACACAGAAATGAGCTTGGAGTGTTATTTTAATCTATTGTCAGACTTTTCCCATTCTGAATAAGCAAGAACAAGGAAGAAGGAGATTTTAAAACTCAAAACCCCTGAGCTCCCAGGCACTTAGGAATTCTCAAAGAAACTCTATATGTCAAAGCAACCGTGCTTCAGTTCTTGGCTAATACACAGCCTCGGCTACAGTTTGGACTGATGCATGTTCAGCTGTGTTAAATTCAATAGGCTGGATCAGAGCTTTCTTACTACTGCGGTCAAAACATCAAAGCAAAAAAAAAAAGACAACGACAAAAATTAAAACCATTTAGCACTCTTGAATCGGTTCCTTAAGGGAGACAAAGGGTCCCTCACAAAAATAAAGTGTCTTATCTACATCAAGACGGAAACTAATACTCAACCTGGTACCATTAAATATCTTATATGCAGCATCTAACAATGTTCTAGTAAGAACGATTCAGGTAACACTGGCATAGATACAAGTGGCAGAAAAATGTTCTGCTGAAGTAGCTGGACGATGATCAGGAGCCTGGATCATAAAGCAAGATGACTGTGTTTGGACTTAGCTCATGTAGCCTATGTTACACTAACCTGACTAGTCAGCTCGCTGGGAAAACCAAGTCGTTACTTCAGGTCATTTTCATTCACAGGAATCACTGTGTCACATTAGGAACTTCACTCATTGTTCTTTTGATGCTGCATGTTAAGTTGCATAAATGTGCTCAGAGCTGGAGCAGTCACCCAGTGAACTGAGTGGGCTAATAACCAGCTTTAAGACCCTAGTTTTACGCTGTTGAAATCCAGACTAAGTTAAACTTGCTTTGTGATTCAGGCTCCATTTCTCTCTGTACAGTGATGTTACTGGTACCAGTAGCCTGCTGGTCATAAAAAGTTGTAATGGCAATAAGGGAACCAATATTACAGACAGTAACCACTCTCATTCTACTCTCAACAAGCCTTGATGAGCTCTTCTTCGGTTACAACCCAAAACCTGGTGCATTCTGTTTGTAGGTCTGTGTTATAATGAAGTGGCCCCGCCCCCTCTGCCTCTGCAGCAAGAATCCTTCACAACAGTGTACCAGTAGCTGTGGGCTAGACAGTTGCATTGCAGGTAGAGCGGTGTGACACCCTGCTTTTCTCAGTTAGTTCTGCATAAGGTACTGGTGGAAGTAGATGCCAAACAGGGAGCTGATGACCTGGCAGGCAGCCACCCACCAGGTGAGGAAAGCAAAGAAGCCTCGGAAAAAGAGTGGAGTGAGGACGGAGCGCAGTGCTGTGAATGTGGCTGACAGGTGAGCTACTGTGGCCTGGATGTCTTCCTCCATGTCTTCCACCCCCTCCTCGTCTTCATCCAGACCACCGGGCAGCACAGGCGCTGCCGTGGGCATCACCAGCGCCGGTGTCACCCCGGGGGTCTCCTCTCCACCCGTTGCCCAAGAGAAGTCCCCTACAAGTTCAGAGATCAGGTAAAATTAAATGTTACCAGAGCATACAGGGAAAAAAAAGAAAGTAGGCCACTGAAAGCTTTGCTTGTTATTTTATACTGACACAAAAACATGACATTTACTGTGGAAAGTTTTTAATATTTAACTTCACTGCAGCTACAAATATACAATGTGACACTATAGGAACAGTTTGATATTGTAGGGAATCTGCTTAATTACCACTCTTATATGTAGCCAAAAAAAAAATCTACCTACTATTATATTAATGATACTTTGTACTAAAAATGGTGTAATTACAGGGGGGCATGTGCTGGAGTATCTTTGGAAGCAGTAACTGCTTCTGTTTCCAGACTTAATGCTGAGCTAAGCCAGCTGACTCCAGGCTTCATATTTAACATAGGTGAAGCCCCAAGAGTGGATTCTTCCCTTGATGTGGTGATTGTGATGATGGTGGTGTGGCTGTTTTATTCACCTAGTGCCTTGAGAGCCAGTGTGGAGAAGAGGATGAGAAAAACAGGAACAAGGTACTGGAGAGTGACCACAGTCAGATAGCAGAACACACGGGTGACCTGAAAAACAGCACGTTACCTCCATACGTCACAAAAGGTTACAAAGAGTTTGTGTTTCTATGGTTAAAGAAAGATTTGCATCAAATTTCTGGATCCTAATTTACATCTGACATTAAAATCCAAATTCTCATTTTAAATGTTTAGTTTAAAATGAGCTGAAATATTGTGTCTGACCTTTCTCTGAATATCAATGGCTGCAATGCGGCCCGCTTCCTTCTTCATCTGCTCCACCCACTTCTGAGCCAGGTTGAGGTAAGCCTGCAGGTGGTACCGAGTCAGTGCCAGGCGCACAACACACAGCACCACGATGATCCACAGGCGCAAGCTATCAAATGCTGCGCTGGGCACTCTACAAGAGATTGACAATAAGTCAGCAAAAGCTGGATGACCAACAGAGACAGTTTGGGTGACATCTTGGATTTCTCAATAACTGTTTCTGCTTTTAAAGTTAAGGTTCCTTGCAGCTAAAATTGTGCATGCACTCACATCGTGACAGAGGTCTTTCCCATGGGCGCGTTGGCCAGGAAGTCTCTCGCAATGGGTTTCACCCACAGAATCAACACAATGACTGGAGACAGGAAACTCAAGTGCAGCAGAATCCTGTAGGAAATAACAGAGGCACTGCTGAGACAGCCAAGTACTGCTAATGTCATGTTTTTATAATAAGGGATGGAGTACAATGCCTATTGCTGTGTTAATGTATGGGGTCCTACTGGATGACTGGACGGCCAGAGTTCATCTGTACAGCATCTAGGTGAGTCTGAGCCAGGCGCAGTCCGGGGAAGGCCAGCAGAGCTCCGATGTAAGCACAGACAGCAGCCAGACCCAGCTTCACTGTCAGCTTAGTAATTGGGATTCTGAAGTCAAAACAACAACCAATCAAACACAGAGATTTGTCAGGTACAACCCATTGCTGACCTTTTCATAGTATGAAACCAAGTCATTGTCTCTGATCACATAATGTAATGTCAATCGATATAACACAACTTCCTTTACAACACAGTATTTCAGTTACAAGTCCTCACTCTTTTGGATACTAGTTGGATACTTACGACCACTGAGAGTAGCCCTGCTGTTTGGCAAAGACTTCTAAGTTGTCGAAGAGGCTGGAAAAGCCCGACTCCAGACCGAACTCCAGGTAGTCTTCTCTGACCACCAGCACCAGCATGGCCACCAGCAGAGACAGAAAACCAAAGGCCAGGCACACCGATCGCTCGCCGCCCTCTTCAGAGCGGAAGTAGTGGCTCATCAGAGTGTGAAGCGTCTTTCTGAGTGTTGAATGTTAAGTGTAAACAACAGTGAGGAAATAGCAGTGCTCATCCATTCAAAGACTTGGCATAGTGTGTATCTTAAATGTGTTCTGTTATCTTGAGTTAGAAATTTTAAATACCACTAGCTTTTTCAATCACTGGGCAATACATTCTGATAAAAGGTTGTTACAATTTTGCAAACATGACCAGATGCTTTTGGCATTCAATTGAAAAAAAAAAAAAAGGTGCTGCCACTTCAGAATACAATAAGCCCTCTCCACATCAAACAGCATCAGTCTGTAGAGATGTGTGTTGTGACTTTACAGTTGAAGGATACAGACTGAACAGAACAGTCAGAACACACCAGATAGCTCCAATGTTAACCTCTTTGCTTGCATCCACCACGTTGTAATAACACTCAGTGAACAGGAAGATGCCCGATGCATAGACTGCAAAATCCACCAGCCACTGGTACTCCAGGAAAAACCGCAGCACTGGGAGTAGGAACAAGAAAAAAAGAACATCAGTATTTGGAGAGGGTTGTTCTGTTTTCTACCTGTCAATTAAAGGAGATATATGTAAGAAATGTATGGCAAGTAATCATAAAACCACCCAATGTGTCACCAGAGACTGAGGAATCATGTTCGCTTGAAATACTGATCTAACTGACAACAATAGTACAGCCAGAATATTCGCATATAAAAATTTTATTTGCACTCAAATCATGTTTATGTTTTGATTTTGTGTTTTGCCTGTTGCACCACCCACCTCTACCTACCAACCATGAAGTCAGTAGCATTTCAGCTTCCAGGTGGCCAGTCGCCACTGAGCATCGTGGATTACGTCTGACATTACTAACATTAACATTAATAAAACCAGGATTTGCATAGGAGATGCGTTTGAAAGATGGAGATGGCTGAAAGCTGAGAGGAATTTGAGGACAGATGGCGGCATGGCTAATTTTCTCTTGGACACACACCTAGCTTTTTGCCCAATAATCAGTTCTCCCAGTGCATGTATACAGCTTTATCCGCTTCATTTTGTTCTATTACTACATCGTCACTGTCCCGGTGGTGTAGAGACTGTGTGAGTGAGTCCCGGGGTACCATTCCCACAAAGCAACAGTTTTGGCCACAGTCTTACAGCTCCTTTAAAATGAAATCTCATACATTGTTTTGAAAAATGAAAGAGTGCGCTGGTTGGGAGTCAACAGCTCAGACAGAGCACAGTTTGGACTTGCACAGTGTCAAGTGGTTGTGTACTGTAGAGAGGGAGCAGTGTTTGTTTTACCAAGGGCGTCGATCATGTTGACTGGAGCTTTCTCCAGGTGAAGGTCGATGTCTTTGGGCACAGTGAGGGGCTTGTTCTCCCCATTCTGTCTCCTATCAACAACACAAATAGGACACATGGCTGTTTTTTTTGTTTTTTAACAACAAACATGTTTCCATAGTAGATTTTTAAAATACAGTATAGGCAACATAATAATACCTAAATAATTTAACACCTTCATTTCAAAGACAACAAAGATCTATAATTTTAAGTTTTTTAAGACAAGGCTTCCTCCAATCATCCTTAGCATGATGTGACTCTTTTCTGCATGGACAGACCCTTCCCCAAACCCCACCTGTCTCTCCTGTTTGGTTTGGGCATTTGCTTCCCTGCCAGGGCGCACAGCTCTCCCTCTGATGGGTGTTTGAAGCGGAACAAACTGGAAGACACAGCAGACACACGTATGTTAATAGTGCATTTTATGTGCACCAGTGTATGATCGGACTGTCTGAGAGTGACAATACCTGCCGTTGCAGAGGAGCCAGCGAGCAAATGAACAATGTGGAGCCATCTTCTGCATAATACTGGCAGCCAGCAAGCTGACCACCAGCTGCACCCCCATGATCGCCTGTTAGAGCAGACACACATATAGGTTTAAAGCATGGGATCCAACCACCTGTGTGTCATGCATCACAGAGCAGCAGCGTCCTGTCCACAACTGTGTCAGTCCGTCACAGCACTTTGTGTTGACTCAGCACTCAAGTTTCAACAAGACGTGGTTTTCACTACATGAGAGGTGAATGTGTTCACGTGTCGAAGGCTGCGGCAGAAAGCACGTTCTACACCGCGCTCAGTGCACGCGCCCGCGTAATGAATGAAAGTCAGCAAATGGCTATCGTGCTAAGTTTAGCAAAACTTCAGCACCTGTCAGTGCTGCTGCAAGCGTTAGCTAGCTACTTAGCATTAGCAAACTAGCTCTCACAGTAGCTAACAGGCAAAATGAGCTCGCTAGTGAATATCACAGCATGCTGTTAACAATTGTCGTTACGTGCAAATGTACAGGAGTGTGACTTCAGTTACCATCTCTTCTCCCGAAAGACGTGGTCAAACCCTGCCTGTGAGCTGGAGCTTGTTCTGCTCATGCAGCAGAGTCTGACAGCTGAAACAACTGACATGTGAAACTGCTCGGTGTCCCGGATGTACTCGTGGAGTCACGCGCTGCCTTTGAGTGCCCCCGCAAAAGTTCTGTAAATTCCAAACATCGTGACGACAACAGCCTCTACTGCGGGAGGTACAGCAGCTAGGTTAGCATGAATGATTTTGTTGATGTGCTGCGTTTTTAAGTAACCGTTTCACTCGACTGTTGTTATGTGTTGTGTGTGTGAATAAGTGACCTTTCAAAATTAAGTCTCTGGCCCTGAAAACACAATGTGTAATAAATGTTAAAAGTATAGTTTGGCCCAGGCATGGGCAAACTATTCCTCAAAGGGCCGGTGTGACTGCAGGTTTTTGTTCCAACCAACCAAGAACACACAGTTTGACCAATCAACTGTCTGAAGACTGAGATCAGTTGATTAAATGAGTCAAGTCTCATTTCATCTCACATGTGACATGTGACCATCTCACAGTGTCTGGATGATAATATTATTCTGATCCAAAGGGTAACTCCATTAGGAGGAGTTCCCTTTTCTGGACGCTAGGGGGCAGTAAATGAGCAGGGATGGCTCCAGAGGCAGTAGCGGTAGGGCCGAAGATACTACAGATAGACTCTGACTCTGCCCTCGCCGCGGTTTGTAAACCGTCTTCGGTAGGACACAGCCGGCTGGGTTACCTCATTACTGTGGAAGAGTCAGCGGAAGCAGCTACGTCTGCCCCCGCCACCACATCCTGATTGTCTTTTCAGGATAATACTGTGACGGAAATCACCGTAACTTCTTTGTTCAAGTTTAGAAAAACATGGGTGCGGAAAAACACGAATGAAGTCTGTTATGTTTATAAAACGTGTCGCCGACAGTAGGCTAGATGCAGCGCCACCCTGAGCTAATGTGTTAGCACGGTAGAAGCTATGAGCTCAGGAAGATGTCGACTGCGCCACCTGTCTCCCGTAGGTGTAGCTCACAGCACTGTTGGTGATGTGTGGCTCCGTGATTTGTTTTGTTGAACTTGTTAAATAGGTGAATACTACCTAAGTTAAGAAATGGTACTGTCTGATCTCTGGTGTGTTGATTCGTGAGCTGAAGAGTAGCCTGCAGAGTGACTGGGTTTTTTTTCTATTTTTTTATTACAAAACCAGTGTAATGGGCCCTTACAAAGTTTATAGTGTCAGTAATAAATTTAAGGTGCAAATCTTAATTAGGATGTAATAAATGTCCTCGTGTAAATAGCTAATAACAACAACAATAATAATACATTAGAGATGTATTGCGCTTTTTAAAGGCACTCAGAGACAGTGGATTGTGAAAATAGGTTGCTGTGGACGACTCGGTGGAGGCAGCCGCGTCTCCCTGTGTCTTTTCAGGACATTGATATCATCCCGGTCCATCCTGTCGGCGGAAGGCTGGGCCGGCAGCCTTTCTCCATCCTGCCTGCGCTCATATTTATGTATTAGACGTTTCTGCAGTGAGCCGCTGGATATTGATGTGTTTCAAGGAGGTGTCCCCAGTCCTCTCCTCCTCCCCTACATCCCTCCCTCCCTCTCACTTTCTCCTCCCTGCCTCCTCCGTGCTGCTGATCCGCGGGGTCTCGGTGCGCTCAGACGAGCTCGGCGTTCAGACTCGTAGGTACCCCGATGGCCCCCCACCAAAGGGACTGTGTTAACCAGACGACCAGCCCCGGCTCCAAACTCTCCTAGCGAAGGCAGGACCCTGTGAGCCTGCTCCTGGAATACCGCATTGTTTTATAATTTCCGACCTGAGGGAGAAAGGTGATGATGCTGATGATGAGCCCGCGATGGTGGATTTCCCTTTTGTGCGTCTATGGACTGATGCGCGTCGGTCACCAGAGCAGCCCTAATGGTAACTGATACTATTTTGGATGTTACATAAATAGGCAATCAAAGCGTTAAATAGCCATTAACAGGCCTGTATGTGTGTGTGTGTGTTTTTTATTATTATCATAGCCTCTGCTTCTTCATGATATACATTTAATATTGCTACGCACGCAATCCATTGCTGTATAATGTTATCAAAGGAAATGGGGACAAATCGACATTTCAGATGGCAGTGTTTATAATGAATGTGTCTGTGTCACTGCTGATTTTTTTTCCGAATGGAAGAGACGGGCTGGAGGTGTAATCTGTGTTTTCCTCTCTGTGCAGGAGACGCCTTGTCGAGCTTGAAGGCTCTTCGTGATGCGGGCAGGTTTGTCGGGAAGGAGGACACGGTGCCTCTCCGCCTGCTCTACAGCAGGCACAACCACAGCCAGATCATGCATGATGAGCTCAGCACCAGGGTTAAAGCCAGCTCCGGCTCCACACAGGTACACACGGTGTTTTCATGTGCTGTCGGGATGTGTGTGTGTGTGTGTGTGTGTGTGAGAGAGCAGTGTCTTTATGGAGGCTGTGAGGTGCCTTTTTTTGGGGGGGAGACATCTCGCTTGTTTATGTTTGCCTTGATTCATCTTCTCTTCTGCCCCATGCAGTCCTCATAGGGGAAATCGATGATTAGTTAATTACTAGCAAACCAGAAAAAAGCTTCAAATATTTAGGCAGCATCAGACAGACAGCACTTTATCAGACAGTCTGCAGGTGCTATATGGGTCATCACTGCCCTCATGAGCAAAACACTCTACCTAAACACTGATTTGACTTATTGTACTGCAGTAATAGGATCTCTGTTGTCTTTCTGTTATTCTGTCCACACTGCACATTTATAAGAGCTCGTCAGCTACAGTCATCTGGCCAACCAGGATAATTAATATTTTAGTGAAAACTTGCGTCTTGTCTGTCCAGCTGGGTTGCTTTCCTAGCAGCTGTGTCACCTAGAAGCTCAAATCTCATGTCCCATTGTTTTCACTTTATTCATGATTGAAGGCGACCAGATCTGTGTGGCCGGTTAGTAGCAGTAGATTTTGTCTTAATGCATGTATATAGCCATCTAGCTATATGTTGGTGTTGCACTATATATTGTTTGATATGTATCAAAGAGGTTGCATAAAAGAAATGCGAAAGCTACACTATGTTGACATTTTCTATTTAATCAAATTTAGAAATGGTATTACTATTACATAGCCCATCCACTAGAGGGCACTGACAAAGTTATTTCTCAATTATTAACTGCGCTAGGTTAGGGCATAATCCATTAATAAAATCATTTTTATGTGTCCTCATCAAAAACTCTATTTATGTTGTGTTTTTGCTGAGATGTTGATATGGTATTAATATTTTAACTATCGAATTTCAATATCAGTCAAAAATCGTCAAAAATGAAATTCTACTAGCTGCATATCAAAATATTGGACGAGAAGAGACTGATGCCGACAAACATTCTTACATTGAAATAATAAATGTGTACATGACTACAGAGATTTATCACCTTTTTGTACTGTGTCCTGTGCTTATTGTCAGAGCCTTAATGGAGTCATCTGAAAACTGTGGTGGACAAAATGGGCAGTATGAGTTAAACTTGGTTTTGCAGTATGTTTGGACATGTGATTATGAAGAAAGCTGTTGTTTGTTATGTAAATCCCATGGGACAAACTATAATTTTGGCAAGAGAGCCTACCAGAGCCATTTGGCGTTGTCTTGTAATAACTGATACAGTGCAGTAATAATCACTGTAACTGTGTTCACTGACTCAGTTCAGTGAAGCAGCATTTCTTCTGGGTTCATTTCAAGGGATGAGTCAATTAGCATTGTGCAAACCTGTCATGCGTTTTTAATTTGTGCAGCTTAGGCTTGTGTAGGCTAGCCTATTCAGGACTGGGAGAGTGGAAGGAGCTACAGATGGTAGCAGGCAGGAAGGTGTTAACCCTTTGTCTCTCTCACACTTCAGACAAAATTAAATTCTAGAGTTAAATTCTAGATTCAACTAAGATTTAAACTATATCATATCATCCTTTAATCCTCATTATATCACAGGCATATCATGACTGAGTTTACAGCAGGAAATATGTGCTGGAAAAATGTTTTTGTTAACTTATGATTAGGAAATATAATAATAACTTTAATGATAATAATATATGCCGTCACCCAGAGTTTCAGAGTTTAAATGATTGTATAAAATATACATCGCAAGTGATGACTAGATCCAGGATAGGAGTAGGAGGAGACGGATGACGGCATCTTTGATTTGTGCTCTTAGTTTTTTATTCTCTGGAGAGTTAACACCTGTGATGTCACTTGCGGAAAGTTTTATCAGTTATTGGCTGTTTTTAGATCAATAGCCTAAAAACAAATCTGTCAAATAGTTCTGAAAAACTGAAAATGTGTGACACACAGGAGGTTATTTATAGGCTTCTGTTTCATTGCCTATTTTCAGTCTCAGACACAAACACCACTGAATGAGCAATGGGGAGTTCAGCAAAGTGCTCCTGTTGTTTTGGTGGAAAAACAAACGCTTCCAGCATAATCGGTCTGAGCGCGTGTGTTGGTTTGCATGTTTTTGCCTCCCTACCCTTCTGTCTGTGTGTGTATGGAGCTGGGAGCACTTAAAGACACAAAGTCATACTTCATCAGTCACGAGTGGGACGGCTTGGACAGAAGAGTTGGTGATGGTCAGAGAATATGGGCCCGGCTCAGTCAAGCTGGGATGTGCTTTCATTAAACACAATCACTGGTACCTCCTCCCCATCCTAGATCCAATCTGCCAGATTAGATTTCATTGCAAGTGTGCCACGGAAATGGATTGTCCCTTGTATGTGCTGACACACACACGCACACACCCCCACACACCCTCTTACCGGGTCATATATGCAATGACCATGCACAGACACTCTGACAAACAATGGAGTCTGTGGTCACTGGGGACATAGTGGGCTAAGTTCGTCCTTGGGTGAGCACAGGGGGCACCTCCTCAAACGGATAGAAAAAGCACACACACACACACCCTCACACCCCCTCCTCCGCTTGCTGTCACAAAGCGACTAGTCTGTAATGAAGGTAGCCGTGGGCTGTGGGCTGAGGCCTTGGGGGTTGGGGTGTTAGCTTGGCTCTGGGACTCCCCTGGACCTGCACAGGAATGATTGTGTGGAGTTTCATTGAGCCAAGGGGGAGTAATGAAGCCTGCACCATATGTGCCCAACACTGAGAATGAATCAGACTCTCCTCGAGCCAAATCAATCACACACAGTACATAAAACCATAGAAGAAAGAGTGATGTGTACATACATAGCATTGCCGGCTGACTAAAATATGGACACATTAATTGATTCAACAGGAAATTATTTTCATAAATATTTATCAAGGTGAAATAATAGTACATCATGTTGCCTGCATTTATTTTTTCCCACACACTTAAATGCACGTCTTGATAGTGGGTGTCAATTAACCATATTTCTGAGTTTTAGCTCAAGTGTTATGGTTAGATCCTTTGCAGAAATTCAAATTCAGATGAAGGAGACAGATGAGGAGCATGATGACTTAATAAAAACAGTCTTATTCTTACTGCTGATCGATGCTGAAAAAGACAATGCAGTCATCCATCAATGCAGATGAGAATTGATCCATACATATGATAATGAACTGAAACACAAGTGTGATAATGACTGTCCTTAGTAATAGTAAGATTCATGTCTTGTCAACTTTTTTTTTTTTTTCTTTCAGGTGAACCACGTGGCCCAAGCAAGCTTTCAAGTCCGAGCTTTTGGCAGAGATTTCATCTTGGACGTGGAACTGAATCAGTGAGTATGATGACATTAAATTTGGCTGTCTGACTGTCTGGTTATCTGCTTGGCTAAGCTGGCTCTATGTCTATGTCATTATCTCTCTGTCTGGCTATACATCTGTCTGGCCTGCTAGGTGTTTACCTTTCTGTCCAGCTATCTGTCTGATTTCCTGACAAACTGGAGGCTGATGTCTTCATAGCTTTTTTTTTTCCTCCTCGTGTTCATCAAAAATTTGAATATGCAATGGCTTATTTGGGATTTGTTCATGCAAATGGAAGTGGCCCCAGCTTTTTCCAGTAAAAGTTCATGGTGCGATGTTAATGTCCACTTGCTTGTTGAAACCATCCCAGCGTTCAGTCATACATGGGCCTGAACAACACTTTTGAAAAGAAATTCACATTATATACTTCAGTTATTAAGTGTAAATCCCAAGTACATGTTGAGCATTAACCCGGTGCTCGCTCCAGTATTTTAAGTGAAGGTGGTCATTGTGGTGCCACTGGACTGCAGTCATATTTTCCTGCTCTGGTGATTTTTATGACCTGTTTTTGTGAGTGCCCTCTTTGGACATAAATAATATCTAGTGTTGGTGCGTGCTGATGTGTGCCATTGTATGTGTGAATGAAGGTCTGTGTATCTCTGTGTGTGTTTGTATGCTTGCAGCATATTGTGTGTGGGGGTGTGTGTGCGTGTGTGCCCGCGCGCATGTGTGTGATTTAGAGTTTCCATCATAATAGGAAGTGATTTATGGTAAAGGCTGGGGCGCTACTCTGTCAGACACTGATATTGATCACAGCACTACTGATGGAAAGCGAGAACCACTCTCTCCTTATTTTCAGCCTTTCTTGTTACTCTGTCTCTCCACTTTTTTACTTTTTGCCTTCATCTCATGCATTTTTATTTTTTAAAATCAGCATCTTTGTAAACCTTTTCCTGTTCTCCTCTTTTCCTGCCATCTCCCCTCTTTCACCATTTGAGACCATGGTTCGTTTGTCTCATTTTGCCCAAAAGACAGAAAGCTTCTGAACTTGGCCCACATACAGTCATGCTATCTTGCTTGTCACATTGGAAGTCACTCCCCTACCGAGTGAAATGTTACAACGCAGGAATTTTCAGTTTTAGGGGAGGTGTTTCCTGCACAGCCTGCAGCCCATGGTGTAAAACACTGGCCAGTCATGGATGTTAACGTCTGCACGTAGGCAAATTCACACACACCCACATACAGTACGTGTGTATGCACAAGATTTCACGTGTGCATATTAACTTTCATCAGCACTTGGTTTGATGCACAGTCATTATTCATCTGTGACATGGTGTGCTTACTGTGTCCTTCTCTACAATCTCTTCACTGGTTGTGGTGGAGGAAGGCCATCTGAATATGAGAAGAAAGGAAACACGGATGTGAAAACCAGTTTTTAGCTTACCAGAGAACGAATTGGCCTCTAACCAGGCAGCTCTTGGCAACAGTGACATGTGTGGCTCTGAATAAAACTGAAAGTCTGGGATCAGTGCAGCAGAGGATTGTAATGTGTGAACTTTATCTGTTTGCTCAAAAAAATCTTAGCCAGTACAAAGCAACTATTTTCCCTGGTGTCAGCTTTTCGTTTATGAAGATTTGCTGCTTTTATTTGTTTGACTTCAAAGAATTGATTGTCTTTTTTTTCTTTGATTTTTCAACATTTTTACTGCCTAAACACTTACGAAAGAATAGTTAATTGCTAAATAGTTGATTGACCCTAACCCACTTCCATCTACTCAAATGTCAGATTCAGATTAATTGATCCTGAATATAGTCATTATTTGGAGCCTTAACCATGTGTGTGGTTATTGGTATTGTCAAACATTTTGAGATGCTTTGTTTTGGCTGACGCGTTGCTACTCTGAGTGGGACTGCATTGCTGCCTTCTCCCAAGTCCCAGTTTTCCAGTTTTGCATCCCTCCTGGAGTCAGATCTCGAGTTCCACTCTATGGCTGAAGGAGTAAAAATCTCCTGTGGCCCTTCTCTCTCCTCGGACCTCCTCACCGTCCTGTCCTGCTCCTCACTCCTCTGTGAACTGATCCCCCACTTGACAGCCACACCAATTTTGTTTACAGATAGCTTTCATGCCAGACAGAATAAACCCAGTTGATGTGTGTGTGTGTGGGTGCAGGAGTGGGAGGTATTTTAGCTGAATGGGCCGACACTGTTTTTTGGCTCCCAGTAACACAACCTAGTTCTCTCATTTTGATCAATGGGTGACTGTGCTGCTGTGCATTTTTGCATGTTTAATTGTTGCCACAAGCAAACGAGAGGTGTGCTACTTGGCCCTAGTAATTGGCTGTGCCTTACATATCATTATAATTATTACCATCTTTAAGAGTCTTTGCCTCAAGTTGAAATGTTTGGCTACAGACTATGAGTAATAGGGGTGTAGGTGGTTTGTTATAAATTCATACACCTTGTGAATGCAAAGCACATGTGCTGGCAGTGCTGTATTGACAATTGGTCCTTCACTTTGGTCCACCAGGCTGAGATATTTCAAAGAGTATTGGATGCATCGCTATGAAATTTTACACAGCCAATTTACCCCAAAGGATAAATCCTGATGACTTTGGTGGTCCTGACTTTTCTGTTGCCAATGACATTTAGTGCGCACATTCATGGTCACCTGAAGATAAACTGCACCATCATCTAATGGATTTTTTCATTTTATAAACTGTTCAGTAGTTTGACTTATGTCCAAATATGTGCAGAGTGAGTGGCATTCATATGAACCTCCACTTTACATTGTATTGAGTGCTAACTAGAGAATGGCAACGTCACCTTTTGTGTTTATATTTTCCTACCTTTAACACATCCATCCATTCATACCTGAACATCCTATTCAGGGTCATGGAGAATGTCTATCCCAGCATGCTGTGCGCAAGAGGCAGGGTATACCCTTGAGAGGCTGGTATGCTTCTGTATAACAGCACTTGCACATTTAGTGAGATAGTTAAAGAAGTGAGTGTGTGTTGTCTGTTGAGAATAACTGAGTATATGAATGTGTGTGCTCTAGTCGTTAGCTCTTTGATCAGTAATTTCCCATATTTATACAAGCTACCCATCTGAAGTGTGTCTATAGAGAGGAAGTCAGGAGGGGGTTGGTAGGTCACGGGGTCTTTATCCCCCCTCACTGCCTTTGTCTTCCTCTTACCCCTCCACCTCAGACTCTGCCTACAATTTACCATTCATGGGACTAGAGTGAGCTGAAAATGTGCACTCGGATGGGGGGTTGC
>OMNW01010342.1:0-10144 GCA_900303245.1 Selene dorsalis
GAAGCTTCTCATTGCGGCCGGAAAGAGAAAGAGAATGTTGGTGGAAGTGTTAATGTGAGAAAAAAAGAAATAGGGCGATTATCTGAGGAATTTCTGCGAGTCGGAGGTGGCGGCTTCCAGCACGTTTGGACATCGTTTTCACGCTGATATCTACACCAAAAGCAATCATGATGCCAGTTTGGAGTTTTACTTGTTGAGCTATGTGTCTTCATCTGAGATGTTAACCTGCAGCTCTCCCTGCTAGAGAATTACACTGGATGATGGGCCCAATTAAAAAAACATCTTCATGGTGCACAGCCTTGGAATAAATACTTACTGTGTGATCACCTTGACTCCTCACCCTGCATGAGTTACTCCTCTCCTCTCCTCTTAGAGTGTCCTTGCAGTGTATGTGAGCTCTTTGTATGTGAGTCAGAGAAAGGTACAGGGTTTCCCTCAGGTAATGTGTTCACAGCTGAGCCAGTTGCCTTTACCTCTCCTAACATTGGGTCATGTTAGATTGATTAATTACCAAAACAGTGAAAATGTAATCCTTGACAGCTAATCCTGGTGGACGCATACTGTATATGTTTGTCCAAGCAAAAGTCTAATTCTTTGCAGAGCAGTGTGATGAAGTGCTCCTGCTGGTTCATATTGATTTCTTCTAAACGCCACAGGAAACCCTGTACTGACACAACTCCAATATAACAAGTAGAACAAATGTGATGAGTAGAACAGAGACATTTCTTTCTCTACATCCTGCACTATCTTCAGCCCTCTGGCCTGCATGTAGCCTCTGCGGTTACGCTGTAGTGCCACAGTGGCTCTGTTGCTCTCTCCTCTCTCCTCTCTGGCTCTGCTTTCTCTAAGGGCTCTGCCTTTGGGAGGTGAGGGACAATGACACTATTGAAAAACTGTTTTGTTTTGTTTTTTTGGTCAAAATGATTGTGAGTGGATGTTTTTTTGCCCAGAGCCTCACTAACATATTTCCGCTAAGTTGTCATTTCTTTATCTTGTATGGAAATGCTGGTTGTTACATGGTATAAAAACAGTATCAGACAAGTACACAGAGAACACAATATGGGGTGCGTATTATAGGATGAGGTAAATTTATGCATTAATGAGACATTAACAATCATTTATAATCAATAGAGTGTGTTTGTCTTTGCTGCTTGTTTGGCAAATCACCGTGCATTTGTGTGAGTCAGCTCCATTGGCTAATGTCTCAGCATGGCCGTCCAGTGCACACACTCAGATCTTGTTGTGTTTTTTACTTATTAGTCACAGTTATGCTTCACTTCACAATGGCCTATGCATTAGTGTATAAAAAAAATATACAATTACACTGTGTTAGTTCTACATTAGCCATCTAATCTGCAGCATATTGTAGTCGAGTACATGCCAGCTGCTATCAAACCCCTTTTAATTCAAGATCTGGATGGACAGATGTTGTAGCCAGACTGCTCAAGATATTTTAAAGTTGAGCCCTGCAGGACTTTGTCAGACTGTGGCTGGCAGTGGTGGTCAAGGCAGAAACTGCGATGCAGAAAGGGTACATTCTCAAGAGACATAAAATGAACCTGCATAGAATGCTTCCATTTTTACTGCAAGAATCAATCATTTCTTTAGTTTTACGCCTTAATCTGCTGAAGAAAACAAAATCAAATCAAGCAAAGATATTTGGCAGTAGCTGCCTCATTGTGCATGACTCAACTGACCCAACCGTTTTTGATAGAACAAATGTCGTGCTATCGGCGTGGGAACTTGATCAGGCCAATTGTTTCCAGAGCCTCGGAGTAGACCCCTTCACAAACAGAGGAGTCCTGCTGAAGAAAGGCCCCCTTTGTGCACAGCTAATGCGAGGGAAATACAGTTGCTTAGCAGACATTCTTCTTGAAATCATAAGACATCCCTTGCTTGTCTGTCTCTGTTTTCAGCCTGTTGCTCTCTCCTTGTCTGAGGCATGGAGACAAAGGTGAGGAACAAACTTTCCAACATACAGTAGTTAGACTGAATGGTTTTCTTCTGGAGGGCAATCAGGTTGTGTGTTTTTTTTGTTTTTTTTAACCAAGCCTTGCTTCATGGCAGAGAAGTGGAAATTAGATAATGGTTGTCTTTATGCAGAGCTGCCTCTCTGTGAGTCTTTTCCATGGACTAACCCTCCTAGTGCAGCACTCACCCTCCATCCTCTGTGCGGGCCAGCTCAGTGGCAGTGACCTATTTCACCCTCTCCCCTCCTTCTCTTCTTCTTCCTGCAAACCTGCTGGAAAAGACAAAACCTCATTTGTCTTGTGCACTCCTGAGATCGATAGCGGCTTGACACTAAAAGAGACCAGTTAAAGGGATTCTCCTGTCAGCCCCTAATGGGACAGGCCGGTCTGAGCATAGAGGAAGCTGTTGGCAGGCCAGTCCAGATGGTGCTGTCCACAACTCAGACCACAACAACATCGCCCTCTCTGTGTTTTCTTAAGCACTAGGCTGTTCTGTTCTGATCAGGAGGATCAGAAATGACAGACTTATCATTTGGATTTAAGTCAAATTAGCATCCATTAGCATTAACATCCAAAGGCCAGTCAGATAGTAAACAGCCGAGTGGCAGTTCAAGGCCCTCTTTGTCAATTGTAATTTAGGAAATTGCAGCATTGTCTTCCCCTGGGGTTTGACTGAATGGTGAGAGCTCTTGTTGGGGTTGTTTACGCTGCACATCGGCCTCCCTAGTTACCAATCAATCTCACAGTGTCATTAAGAAACAGAGAGAGGAAAAATAGGCAGAAGCTCTTAATTTCAGGCTTTTGTCTGTTCAACAGTTCCATTTGGAATTGCTCCTAACAGCACAATAGCAGTGGGTGTGTTTGCACAAAAATACCCATGTGTGTGTGTTTTTTGTGCAGGCACAGGGTGCGAGAGCTTAACTGTGTGTTTTACCCCAAAGACTCGTGTGTCAGCCCCTAGCTCCTGCTCCCCTCAGAGCTGTAAGAATATCAGGCATCACCAGAAGTAACTGCGGTCAGCTTGATTGACACGAGAGGCCTCACCACCAGCCATTCAAGGCACATTCTTACAGGGATCTCATATCGCCAGGGGTTGGCCCGAGCACTCCTGGTGCCTTCCAAGGAAAATAAGCGGCGTGACATCAGGGCTTTGTTTCAACGGCGAGGCCCCTTCTGTTTGTATTTAATATCGCTCCGAGAGAAGTGGAAAGAGGGCCAGCCAATTTCTCTGGCCCCAACCGCTGAGCCTGGGCGCTTCAGCGGTGAGGCGACGGTGATCTTGTGAGTCTGCAGCGAAACACTCTCTATCCCCTTTTCTCTCTCTTTCTCTTTTTCTCTGATGCACTCTCTTTGCTTTTGGATCGCTGGTCCCAGGAGTCTTTGCAGTTTTGACTAAAGGGAAATCAGATCTCACAACACTGGGGGCCTATTAGGATGAAGGGGGCAGAGAGCTAAAACAGAGAGAGACATAAACAGAGGTGGTAAAGGAGATGGGGGTAAAAGATGAAGAGGAATGATTTTGGAACAAAAACTGAAGGCCTAAGAAAAAGGAAGTGCAGAGGGAGATCAAATGAGAGGAGGACAAAAGAAAGACAGAAACATAGGAGGAGGAAGGAGTGTATGATGAGGTGAGAGTAATGAAAAATGAGAGGAAAGTAGGAAAGCAGAAAAGAAAAAGAGGAGGGTCTTAAGTGTAGGCCAGCCACGTCTGGGTGGTTTTCCTGAGGACAGGCTCTTTGAAACTCCAGCACTCACACTCCAATGCATTTAGACAGGGGTTGACAGTGGTTTCAGGCAGTGGTTTGTCTGGCCAGTTAGCTTTGATTTAGAAGACCCTGGGCCGAGGGCTGAGTATTTGACTCTTTGATTTTTGTTAAGTACCTTGGATGGAAAATCGGTACAGTTTTTTTTTCACTACAAATTCAATGTTCTCGTCTTAACCTTGAAGGCAGATGGCCTATACTTTCCAAGTTTTTTTTATTCTTAGTTTTGTATTATTTTCATACTGTTTTCAATGGTCTCGATGTAATTGCGATGTGACTACACCCACTTAAACAAGATTGCACCCTATTGTCTTAATTTTGGATTAAAGTCAGTTGTCTGAACTGTTAATGCAAAGAATAATCACATGTGACAAGATGAGTCTCAAGAGTTTTTGAGCCAAATTTTATTTTATTTTATTTGACTATTACCCTATAAAATCAAAGCACGGCTGTAAAAGGCAAAATTTAAGAAAAAGATCAAGTTGCCAAGATAACAAGAGAAGGCCCATGTGGCTTTTTTTCCCATTGTGGTTCACATTGTTGTTTGGAGAAAAAAGGAAACCAGACTTTTCTGTTAGCAACACTGAGCCAGACATTGTCTGAAAGGCTTATTTCGTTGCTTACTGTAAACTCTGACATTTGTGCAGGCCCGAGTATTAAATGTCCAGTTGTCAATTGTCAGAATTAAACTTAAGGAGGATTCAAACAAAGTTTCTTTAGGTATTATCAGGATTTATTTCTAGATGCAAATCGATGCACAAGCTGCTTCCAGCATCTGCTGAAGGAATAACTGTCAGAGGAGGATTGTAGATAATTTAAACTGAAAATGTTTTTCTGGAATGCATCTATGAAAAATACTCAAACAAATCTTACATTTGTGTGGGACACTCCTGTTAAATTCAGATCTTGATGTGTGTGTGTGTGTGTGTATATGCACACACATGCACATCTGTTTCCACATGAGTCCTGCGTGTGTTTGGCTTAGATACACACACCCATAGAAGAAGAGAGGAGAGAGAATGAAAGAGGAAAGCCACTGACTAGCTGCTGGCGAGCAATGTTAATAGCTTGTCGGTTTTGCTGGTTTCTTCCTTTTCTGCAGCAACTGTATGCAGCCCAGCTGGCAAGCATGCAGATCTCACCAGGAGCCAAGATGGCTCCTCTCCCACAGGCTCCTAACTCCTCTGATCCACTCTCCCCCTCCACCCTGAAGAGCGAGAAGCGAGCATCCAGTCCTGTTGCTCAGATTAAGGTGAGTCCGTTACTGCAGATGACTTTGTAAAATGCTTCATTTGGAATCACAGCGGTGGTCACAGGACAGGGAGAAGCTGGGAGGACACATTTGTGATGGGGTGATGTTCTAATAAGCTGTGGGCAAAGACAACAGCATAAGGGGAAAATCTGACCACACTGAAGAAACAAACAACTAGCAATTAATATATGAGGGACTTATATGAGGAAAAAGTGTCTCTGGTGTCTGAAGTAAGAGAATATAATAAGACAGAGGAAAGAGTGAGTTCAGAATAAGAATGACCAGAAAACACACCAGGACAATGACGATGATCAGTGTAAGTTTCTGAAACACATGGCTCTCTGCCCATCGTCAGTTAGAAACAGCTTATTTAAGTTACACACACGCACAAACTGACACTGGCATGGGCTGCTGTTTGGCAGGACCCCAGACTCATTCACTGTAGAGAGCACACACCTCAGCTCTGCTAGACAGCAAAGCAGTAATGGAAACCTTGTGTGTGTGTGGGGCACAGCTGCAACCCGCGTCACAATAGACCGGCGTCAGAGCTCACCACATTCAAACAGTAGTGCTGTGCCCTCCAATCTCTCTCAACCTCCACCACCCTCAGCTAACCCTTGCACTTGCTCAGCCAATCTCCCCCACTTTGGCATGCCACCCACAGCCTAGCCTCCCTTAATGGGGCCGTTCCCTCCCCAGCACCTCTCTCGGCTGAAGCTCAGCTCCAAATCAGCCCCATGTTCATTAAGCGACTGTCGCCAGTACAAGAGCCTGAGTCAGTTTACTTCCTGGTACTGTTTTTCCTTTTCCAGGGATTCCTCATGTGGATCAATGTGGTCATGAACCTTTGATTAGAAATAGAGGACACGACCCACACAAAGTTGCCATTGTTTATATAAGAGCGAGCAAGAGAGAGCGTACTACACCTTTTTTTTTTCCTTTACAGAAGTTAGGTGGGGAGTCTTTTCTCTAAGGGCAAAGGTCTGAAAAGACAACTCAAAGTGATACTTTGGTTTAGCACAGTTTTATTTTTGACAGTTTCTCCATGGCAGACATTTTCACCAGATCACGATGACACACTTTCTGTCACAGCTGTTATGTCTGACAGCTTCTCTGGAAGTTGTTTATTGATTAGTTATTAGTTTTTATTTGTATTTATTTTATATAGTAGTGAATATACTTGGAATATACTGTGTATATTTGTGGATAAAGGAGTGAGGATACCTTCAAGATGACATGATGTCACTATTGGTATAAAAAGCAGGTGAATTGGATTAAAAAAAATTGCATAAAGTCTGTGTTCCTAACCTGCAGGCTGTGACTGCCACACAGACTCACATGCATTTATAGAATCATTTGATAATTCTTTTGGAAAAACATAACACATACCGCACAGTGTTAGCTTGTCTGTATCCTCAGGCTGTAGTGAATGTGTTGCATTTATTGTCCTACATTTGGCCTATTACTGCCACCAAATGTTAATCAGTAGCAGAGTATGAAACCCCAAGCAGGACTGTGTTTCATGCACCCATGGATGTAATGCTCATGCACATGTTGCCTGAATTTTCAACTCTTGTCCCTATTAGTGAGAGTATGATAAAATACTGAAATGCATTCAGTGTCATGAATAGTGTAGGAGAAAACAACATAAATCAACATGATCAATAATACTGCTCAATTAGCTAAAATATATATAGCTCTACAGTCTAAAAAAAAAAAAGTGCAATAATTGTCCATACAACCTAATGTTATGGAGCAAAAATATTGCTCTATTCTCATACACACTCATGCACAGAAGTGTGATGATCCATTACTTGTACATTTACATTAAGCACTGTTCCATCTGCCCCACTGACAGGAGGAAGGATCCACACAGCCACTGAACCTCTCAGCGAGACCCAAGACAGCAGAGGCTCTTCACTCCCCGACGTCCCCCACACAGAGTCTGTTCTCGGGAAACAAGACCAGCTCCTCAGGCATGGGCAAGGGCCGCATCCCCAGCCCCATCCCCAACCTGGGCAGGAACACTTCTCTTGGTAACAAACACACACGTGTAAACACCAGTGTTTCCTTTACCACTGGGTAGACAGGATAGGCCACCCACACCACTGCTACTCTGCCTAAATGAAGTACATTGGCATTGGCTTCAATGACATGTTCAATATGGATCACAGGGTCTAAGCGCTGTTTCACCATGCCAAGACAAAACTCTGAGGGGAAACACTGACACAATCTACACGTACATGCTACACTTTTATGTGCCACTGTATTGTTCACATCTGTACTATACATCCATCCAGAGCAAACATGTCCTTGCCGCTCACTTAAACTATTCCTCCCCTCAATCGGAAAAACAAAAACATCACCCACCCAAACACCTCCCTCCTCCCTACCACACACAGACAAACTCAGTGCTGTTGCATGCGCCTGATAGACTGCAGACACCTCAACCCCACGAGGAGACCTGTGTGTGAGCATTTGTGTGTGTGTTTGTGTTTTACAGGAGTCCAAAGCCCTGTATTTAGCCCCAATGAAAACCCCAGCAGCGGAAGCAGTGAAACCCAGCACACGTTATTTGGTTTTTAAGAGCTTCCTCACATCATTGTCTGCCCGCGCTAGACCTTTTATGCTCCTACCTCTGCTATCTGTTATTAAGGCCAATCTAAACCCTCTCATTATATCCCCCAGAAAACAATTTCACCAGCTCCTCTGGAGTGGCTTTGAGGACACGTCGCTTGTGTTCCCTGCAAAGTTATTTTTGCCCATTTTAACGGCCACCCAAGCATACAGTGCTTCCTACTTGTCTGCTAATTAAACAAGGAGGGTGACGGAAACTTTGCATCCTTTTATTTATTTCTTTTTTCTTTTTTTTCTCATTCTTCAAATGTGCATCAGCTTCTAGGCTGTAAAGCATATAAACAAGAGGGAGGAGACTATGTTGTTTTGACACAAGTGGGCCTAGAAAACAACTTACACAATATTTGGGTCCACACAGTGGAAAAAAAAACATGTTTAAATGTTTTTGTAGGAGGAATTTATCTAGGATGCGTGGTCATTGTTTCTTTTGGTTTTCAGCACTTACACCTTGGCCTAAAAGCTTGATAGAGTTTCTGAATAAGCTTGGAGTCATACATTTGCGGCAAACTTGGTTCTTCAAGGATTAAAAAGCATCTTACTCAAAAACCTCTGACTTATTAAAAGTGACAAATAAAAGAATGTAAAAACCAGCGGATATGCAGATGAACTCTTTGTGAACTGTAGACTTGGAGCATAAAGGCACAGCACAGATGCTGAACTGATATTTAATTTCTCTGTGCTGTGTGCTGTATTTTCTAACAGGTTATCTGTGACAGCATACACTTCAAGAACCATTTTCCGGCACTTGTTTTGTAAAGACTGCAGAACCATTCAGAAGAAACAAGTAACCTCAGAATACCATGATTTGCTTTTCAGTCATTCCCACCTTAAAAAATGCTTTTTTAGAGGAGCAATAGCAGCGTTAGCACGAACAGCTAATTGTGTTGTGAATTTAGCATCAAACTAGAGCCATTGTATGTTTAAGCAAACAATGGCTCTTGTGGAACTGATTATTACCACCACTGCTAACAGCAAAAAAACTGTCTTTATCATAGATCAAACTGGTTCAAATATTAACATCGCATTTCATTTCACAAAAATTGAAAATGCTTGAATATTTCACTAGATTTCGTTCTTTTGGTCAGGGAGGAAATTAGCAACAGAAATCGGAATATCATGAAGTTGTTGTTCATGTGCTCAGTCAAATCTGATCCATCCACTTATTGAGACTTCAACTTTCCTTCCATGCTAAAGTGAGATGCAGCTTTCCCTCTGTCCTGTCCAGTGATGGCTGCTGGTCTTGAGGGGAAGCTCATTTTTTGCCTAAATGTATGAATGAACGAATGAACTAATGAAACTTTATCAAACCCAAAAAATGAAATGTGACAGTTATGTTAAATAGAAACAAGGAAATGCTATAATTGTGTTTTATCTGCAGTGTATGATACAGCATGTACAATGGAAATGGGCTGTATCACCAAGCAAATACTAAGAAATGAGCTGCAGTTTGTCTCTCAACTTCACTTGCAATATCAGCAATGGGACTGAACTGGAAAATGCTTCGGTGCCCTCTAATATTTTAAAATCACTGTCAGTCAAAAAGGGTTTCAGCTTTTGGACAGATTGTCCAATCATCATGCAGAAGCCCAGTGTCCTGGCCCCACCCACTGCTCCATGCACTCCCAGAGACACTGAGCATCTGTGGGAGGGACAAAATCACAGCAATTATCCAATGAGCATCTAGTTTCACTGCAGTGAAGAAAATAATTCTCTACCCCACTGAAGTCTATGGACGCTGAGCTTCAACAGATTTAATGCACTGAGACGCTACGGGAATATATATATATAATATATAATATATAAGAAACTTGCGTGTGTTGACCTCTGATAAGTAGCTGATCCTGAATGACCTCGTCTTAGAGTTGAATGTGTTCTAACACATTTTAAGTGAATGACATGTACATATATTTTACCACTTATTTTCTGACATTTTATAGGAAACAGAGCTTCCCTTGCAGTCAGAGCAATCGCCTCTGATCCTTTCCCTTCCTCCCCTTTTCCCAGACATCCTGTCCAGCCTCAACTCCACAGCGCTGTTTGGGGACCAGGACGCAGTGATGAAGGCCATCCAGGAAGCTAGGAGCATGAGGGAGCAGATCCAGAGGGAGCAGCTCCACCATCAGCAGCAGTCCGGACATCATAGTCTAGAGGCTAAGCTGTCCGCTCTCAGCAGCATGAGCCTCAACAACGGCAACAAGGTAAGAAGCAGAGACAGGTCACATGTGGTGATATGAGAGGATGCACAGACACACTTGGCTGATGACTTCTATGAGAATCACAAGCTGTACATGCAGCTTTGAAAGTCATTTGCATCCATGTGAAGAAACAGTTCTGATCCAGACACTCGTGGGTCTGCATGCACATATGAACCTCACTAATGCACTATGAACATTTCATTCACAGTTCATTTTCATTGTAGTGAACAGCTATGGTGAACTTTTCATATTAAGATTATACATACAGTAAAAAAACATGATTATATTCAGAGTGCGATTTGCCGGAAGGGGATCACCCCCGCTTTT
>OMNW01010343.1:6886-18006 GCA_900303245.1 Selene dorsalis
GGAGGGAGGGGATATGAATGCTTCTGATGGAATGGTTGGAAAAAATAGAGGAAAATAGGTGGGGCGGTGGGTGGGGGTGGGGTGTCATTTACAATGAGGATGAAGCTCTCAAATGAGGGTCCTCAGCAGATGAAACGCTCACAGCGGCCTCATAAAGGTGGACAGATAGACAGAAAGAAGGAGTTATGTGGGAGTGGATGCACAAGAATAGACATCTTCCCTGTGCTTTCTGCAGGATGCTCCAGATAACACCTCTTGGTATAATAGCGTGTATCACCTTGCTAAGCCAAAATGTGTTATTACACCATCACGCCGTCTTCCTCTCCACTGTGTTTTTATTTTGGACAGGGAGCGTTATTTCAGAGCGGAATGACCTCATCTGTCCGGACTCAAAAACAGACAGGATGCTAAATCACCGGGGAGATGCGCGACGCCTAAATGCGTCTCTTCCTGCTGGGTGAAATGAGCAGGCTTTGACAGATGTTTAATCCCCTTGCTTTTGAGTGATGGATTGGTAATGCTGAGCGAAGAGTGAGAGAATGGAAACTACAACGGATAAGTGGAGTGCTGCTTCAAGCTGCCCAACCTGAGTCAGATTTAATGCACACTTGCTCGCACTGCATCACCTGTAATAGGAAGTGTATCATTATCTAGTATCTTTGGAGTAATGCAAGTAATGGCATGAAAGATTCCAGTAATGAGGACCTTGTTTGTTGCATCCTTTCATTTTTGTGGATCATTTTTTTCTGGCTGGTTTTTGTCAGTTTCTTGTATTTCATAAGATATTCTTTGTTGTTTTTTATTAACATATTGCATTGGAGCTCAAAACCTTTAGAGAACCAGCTGAAATGTTTCCATAGCGATGGGTTTTGGAAACTGTGAAGTCCAGAAAGTTGGCACTTATTTCATGTTGCATTTACACTCTTGTTTACTTAATTCTTTGATCAGATGTGATCTTGATTTTTATTGCCGCCGCTACCGATATGACTAACACAGTCTGGTATTTTCATCATCAATAAATCTGTTAATTATTTTCTCCAGTTAGTCATTTTAGTCAGTGAAATGGCCATCATGATTTCCCATGGTGCCCAATGAGGCATCTTCAAATGGCTTTTTTCTTTCTGTCTGACTGACTAACTGTCCAAAACCCAAGATGATTTAAGTTTCTGTTAATATAAGACAGAATAAAGCAGCTTATCTGTACATCTGAGAAGCTGGAACCAGCCAATGTCTGGCATTGTTCCACAAAAATTACGATAAATTAACAATTAAACAATTCTGCACTTTATTAACTTTTAGACTCTGTCATGAGACTAAAAACTTATGCAACAGAGGAAAACTCCTGCACGCTGTCTTCACTTGCATATGGTTTTAATAGGAGTTATGACGTCTCGGTCTCAGGGACCTTGATCAGGTAATGTTCATCACCTTGTACATTAAAAAAAACCACATGCAAGTGAAGACTATTTCATGAGACAATACATCAGCAGAGGAGGAGCTTGTTGTGCAAAAGAGTGTTTCCATCCATAAAGCTGAGATCGTAGAAAGTGTCCTCTGCACACAGCTCAGCTGCTCACCTTTCAGGTGTCTTGTGTTTAATTGTTTCTTCCCCTTTGTTGTGGGTTAAAAATGTCGCATTCTCAATTGTCAAAAATGAAAAAACAACAGAGGAGACAGTTTCGGGTGATGGAAGTTAGAGAAGGGGAATTCACAAGAACCACTTATAGGTTGAACTTCCTCTACATGATCTTTCTGTTCACAAAGTTCTCTCTGAGCGCTGTGGCTCACGTCCTAAAAAAACAAAACAAAAAAACAACACGTCTTCTGGTGCCTTACTGGAGCTTTTCACTGGTGTGATTGTTCTCATGTAGTTGTGTTCCTCTTTCTCAGCCATTATGTGGCCCCATTTGTTAGTGTCGAGTTTCTCGTGGTCCAGCAGTTAGACAGCTGTCATGTAAATGTTGCGTACAGCATAATTCTGTATTTCATGTTCAGAAGCACGTAGCGGGCACCTCGGGGACCGCTTCTCAGTTTCAACTCTCAACTGCAATCTAAATAGCCGGAGATCATTTCTCTCAGTGTTTGATCATATTAATAGTATTGCAGAGAGTGCGTTGGTGGGTATCTGGCAGCTAGGTCTCCTGTGATAACAGTGCTGTGAAAGTTGATTGGCCATTATTAACTAATATATGGGCGTGAAACTTTCCAATTCCATCATCAAATCATTAAAAGGTTGGTGCCTTCCCAAAAAAACCCCAAAAACAAACAAACATTAATGGCTTCCAACTTTACATGTGATTTCTGCAGATAACTGAGCAGAGATACAGAAAGTGCTGTGAAAATAAACTTCTACTGTCCCAGTTTCAGCTGGGTTGTTGTGTAATTTTTGGATTTTGAATCAATTTGCGATTGAGCCCAGCAACTAGAGAGCAGGATTTTGGTCTTTATTTTAGCAGTGAGGCGTTCTGCTCTGGCTGGTGTAGAGGAGTTTTGTATTGTTTAGTGGCACTCGGTATACCAAATGGATGGATTGCATTTCAAATATGATAACCCTTAAATTACTGTGTTTTTTTTATGTCGAGATTGTCATAACCTTTCACTTTTACTTATGTTTTTACTTTGCTACTTCATATCTGATACAAAGTTCACTATCTCTACTAAATACGAAATACAAGACCATAAAACGTTAACGACTGTCAAACAGACATTGTGAAATCAAAAAATGTCAGCATATCAGTCTCACAAATCTTCCAGTGTCGTATTTACATATCAACCGATTTCTGCATGCGGTCCTGAACAGCAGCATGAGAGACGCTGTGGTAGCATTTTGGCTGATGGTGACTGCAGTTTCACTCTGAGTCTGGGTTTGAATAATATCCCTCTTATGTTTTTGACAGTTCTGTGTGTGTGTGTATGTGTGGACGTTGAAATAAGGCATTGAGGTTGTGTGAGGAGAGGGTTTCAGTGTGTAAAATCCCCATAGGGAACGTCTACACACACACACACAGACACACAGAGACATGCAGGCACAAACACACAAAGTACACAGTCTCGACCCAGGTGGCTGCTTCCGCTGCTCACACCGCAGATGCAGGGCTGATAATAGGCTGTGACAGATGAGCCGACATCATCTCAAAGCAGTCACCTGCTGGAGAATAGAAACTAACCAGCACTGTCACCACGTTACTCAGTCTAGACAAGGGTGGGGTCTGACTGAAGCGTTGAAAGCCTCCACGGTGTTTCTGCGTTACAGTGTTTATTCATTAGGGCTGCTGCTGCTGCTGCTGCTGACCAGAAGGTCCCAGTGTGGGAAGGAACCGTGAACTTGCAGAGCCAACAGAGAGAATCCCACTCTATTAAACGATCAGTTTATTGTGTCCGTCTTTGAAGTTGCTTTACGACTACATACCCAGGCCAAGAGTTTAAAGACCGTTCTTTAAGCCAGCTAAGCATTTAACGGTCGGTAATGTGGTGTGGTTTTACAAACTCGCCTCGTGTTGTGAGTGGCAGTCGGCCCGATGTCTCCGCACACTCGGGTTCTCCACGGCACCCAACCCTGAGAAAAATGACCCCTTGTTTCACATCGGTTGCTTTTGCAAAAGTGACGTCCTTTGACTGATGGTGTTGGGTACATAACTTATTCATAAACAGTTTTAAGTTTCCAGTAATTCAATCAGTAATGGACTTATATGTCGGGGGATGGAGTCGAGGTCGTTATTAAACTGGAATCCAACTGGCTGCGAGCCTGAGCTTTTGTCTTTTGTCTTGACAAGAGTTCTTCTCTAGACCTCGGTAGGTCAATTAATCTATCAGTAAGTCTGCAGAAAATCCAGTCGGTTGTAGGCACTTTGATGCTGATTCTAGCCTCTCAAAAATGAGGATTTGCTGCCTTTTTGCCCTGTGTCATAAAAAACTGATGTACTGAATTAGTGGATATATGAAGACGTTGCTTTAGGATTGTGTGTTTTACAATTTTCTGCCGTTTTATAGACCCAGTGATCAAGGGAAGCCATGCACAATGTAATGTGGTCCAGTTTGATTCCGATGAGCTGCACACAGTGAAACAGTTTGTCCACCTCTGTTTACATACCAGCTGAGGAAATCTTATCCAGTTACAGCGCAACACCACCAAAAATTAGCACCTCTCTTTGTTTTCCACAAAATCGTCCAAAATTTAATGCAAATCTGATCATCTGATACAATCAACTGTACAGAGACTGATGTGTTCCTCATCACTGGTTCTACGGGCCTTAGTTTCCAGTTGGAGCTGAGATAAAATCCGCCCTGGTTGGATGGAGTTGGGCCCCGGCCTTGGGGCCCGGCGGCAGGCTTCAGGCTGTTCCACCGTGATGTGCTGCTGTGCTGAGGGACTGTCTGGATGACAGGAAGACTGGTTGGTTTGTTTACTCCCTTGAAAGGGCACTTGAGTTACTTTTAACCCAGCAACTCACTCTGTCTTTCACGCCCTGACTCAGTTTGTCTCTCCTGCTCTATCTGTCTTTCTCTTGTTTTGTAACACACACACACACACTCTCTCTCTCTCTCTGTTTCTCACTTGTCCTTTGGGATGCTGATGTGCAGAGACATTTGCGTGCTTGGCTGCTGCCTGTGTTGGTTGGTTGGTTGCGCTGCAGAGAGTGAGGCAGAGTTGAACAGGCCCAGGGCAGCCTCAGCCCTCTCCCCGAGATGTTTAACAACAAAAGCTAGCCGGGTCTTAGCTGCATATTCAGAGCTAAACCTGTTGGAGCACAGCCTATATGTTGACTTAAATCACAAACGCTCTATCATGCTGCACCATTATGTCTCTGGGTGAGGTGCAGAGGAAGGAAAACAATGGACAGCAGAGCAGAGCTGAAGCGATAGAGTCTAAAAAACGCTCCTTTGACTTTCAGCGAGGTTTGCTGGTGGTTTCGCGTGGTTTTTTGTGGGGCAACAGTAGCCGACTCCTCTGCTAGGGGGCCGGCTGGACAGCGTCGCCGTGCCGTAAAAAAGCTCCGCCGTCATGGTTCAGAGGTGTCGGTGACTTTGGGTTTCACAGGAAGATGACACCCTGAGCGAGTAGTTGATCCGGTAACAAGCACGATTAGCTGCTCTGGGGCTTCCAGGAGAGTGTAAGTGTTTGCAGTCAACGCAGAAAGAGCTGTTGTTTGTCTACCCATTTCTAACTTAACAGTGCTGTTTTAAAGCAGCTGGTGTTTAAAGAAAAGGCTCTGAGTGAGCTTTCCCAGGCATCAAGTCACAATGCTGTATCATGAAGAGTATTTAAGGAGATCAGTCACTAAAGAAGATATAAAGGCTCTATTGAATGTCTTGTGAGGAAGCAAATAGCCTGGGTACAAAAGCCTCATGCATACGTAGACACGCTCCTCAGTAAGTGTGTCTCCACTCTCAGGTTTGTCTCCGGGGACGCCTCTCTACTTCCTTGTCCCGTCCTATTCTCCGAGGCGGATGCAGGGAGAGGCCTAGATATGAACGTGATATCAGAATGACTCTGCACTTTGCCTTTCACTGAATATGCAAAAACTAGATAATTGAAGTATCCAAATGCATGCACAGCTGTGTCAGGCACTGTCCTTAACACCGGAGTGGAGATGGAAACTAAACTAAATGTGGCGTGGTTTTTCTTTTTCGGTCCCTCTTTTTTATTTTTTTTCAACAGCATGTTTGAGTAAAGATGAAGTTTTAAAAAGCCTGAGGACAAGTTGCCGTGAGTGTGAGCGTGATGCAACCTAATACTGTAATGGATCAAGAGGCTGCAAATGCAACCCAACTCAATACCAGGATGGAGCTGGCTGTGCTTGTGACGCTTCTCCACCCACTCGAACGGGTCCTGACCTGTTCAAAAGCTGCATTTCACGTCATGTCAACAGCACACAATGCTGACATTTCACCAGCAGCCTTTGATACACATATCATGGCCTAACCACCAAAATTAGAGTTGTTCCTATTCTGAAATGCCTCCCATACTGCTGAAAATGCCCGTATCGGCGAGTACTGGAGTCCTGGCACTGATCTGTATTATAAACAGGAATCTGATTACCAGTTAGCTCTGTTAGCTCTGACTAATGCTACACACCAAACATATCCACCATAACTACACATTCGATGTAATCGATACAATGGATTTATCGCCCGGCCCTACCCACAGTACAAATATTGGAATCGTTATCAGGAAGGAAAAATTGGTATCAGAACACCTCTAACCAAAATGCACCGTAGATGTCTGACTGTGACCGATAATGTGACCATGTGTTTGGAAAATATATTCATCTTCCAGTTCATTCTGTCACAGAGTTCACTTTGACAATGTTGTGATCATTTGTGCCACACTGTTGTGTTGCTCTTGGCGTGGCCCGCGGTGTCAGTGTGTGTCCGCGTTGCCTCTATTTCACTTGGCAGGAGAGTGGCACCATGCTGTGACTGTGTTTACTCTTTCGTAATTCTCTGGGCAGCCAGGTCCAGTACACACAACTGGCACTGCCATCAGATGGAGAGAGAGGCAGGAGCAGTCATGACTAATCAGCTATTCTCTCTCTCTCTCTCTCTGTTTTTGGTTTTGATCAAAACAGGAAACATTATTTAATTTCAGGCCAAATTTTGCAACAAAGACTCTGCACTTCAGTGACTCCTCCAGAAGCAGCACTGGCTGCCACAGGCCTGGGAGCAGCCACTGTTCTGTCACAGAGTATCACAGTCATGGACTGCTGCCGGCTAGACCTGTCTTAAGATCAGCTAAAATAAGTTGTAACCCCCTGCAGCAGAATTTAGGGTTGTTGTTGTCGTCCTCCCACACAGGACACCCTGCAGAGCAGTTGAATGCATGTTGGGGTTTTTTTTAGGAGTGGGTGTGTGAGTCTTTCAGATTCAGTTTATGCTGTAAATTGCATGAAATGATACCTTTTGTTCTGAAAAGCATTAACCTGTCAGTTCACATGGTTGTTTTCAGGGTATCTTATGGTCCCACTTGCATTTTCTCAATAAAGAGACAAGAACATGATTTCTATGTCATTATACACCAACCAGCCACATTATAACATGATTGTTTTTCATGTGTGGGCACAAGGTGTTTTTTTTTTTTTTTACTTGAAAGCCATGACGCTATGCTAATAAGCGAAGCTAAGAAAAATAAGTATTAAATCACATTAAATGATTCTGAATAAATTGTAGTTTAACATGATTGATATCAGCAGGTCAAACATGGCGTCTTTGAGCTAGTCCAGCTGTGTAATATCTTATACTGGTGCCAATTTGATGCACTGTGTTTCCATATGGTAACTATCAGACATTAACATCATGCAATGTATTTATTTCATGTGTTTATTTTGTTAGGGTTGCTTTTCATTAAAGGAGACATATTATGCTGTTCCATATTTTAGAACGTCCTTACAATGTTATAATGTCATGTGTCCATGCTGAACCTCTGCAGAGTTGGACAACATGAGCTATAGAGGTTGTGCCGCAATCCACCAATAAGAATCCACGTGGTTTCCAGTCTCTCCGAATGTTTGGTAACAAGATCTCCGCAAGATTTGCGCAAAACCTAACGTCAGAGCCAAAATAAAACGTTTCACAAAGTGGCTGCATAGTGGTTGAAATCAGGATTTCTCTTGACATTGGTATGAGTTTTTGGAGCTGAAAATCATAGCAGAGCTACTCTATAGATGTTCAAAACTGACACAATGGTAAGCAAAAGGCAATAAAATATGCATAATAAGTCTCTTTTAATCTTTCTGCTTCCTCAGTTTCTTCAGACTTTAGTGGAGGCTCTTTTTATTTCAGGCAAAACTGGAAATTATCATATCTGGCAGTGGTAGTTGTACCAAAACTTGATTGCATCACATCTGACGTTTCCCCACATTTTTACAGAAATCAGTTCAGAGGTTTCTCGGTTGTCCGGGTCATTTACAAACAAAAGGGACCAACCACAAACCCTCCTTGACTTTGGCAGTAGCACAAACAGTTTGGATGTGACTTGCAGGTGAAAAGACATGGAAAGGTAGAGAATTGAAAGCTCCAGAGAAAAAGAAAGAGGGGACAGAAGAGGAGAGAGGGGTGGCTGATAAGGAGGAAGAGCAGCAGGAGAATACAGAAACTGGGTAAAGAGTGAGGGAAGGAGGGAAACAATAGTGGCACAGAGGCAATAGGTGAGATATGGAGATAAATGAGAGGCGGCTACGTGGGTCACAGAGAGCCAGATTAGAAACAGCAGAGGTCTGCAATAGAGGACAGAGAGGGAGATTTAACGGCAGGGGCCCAGGCCGCTGGTGACAGAGGGAGAAATGGAGTTTGCAGCCATGTGCAGGTCAGAAAAAGGAGAGAGTCAAAAGAAGAATAAAGGCATTAAAAAAACCTATTGGATACCCTCTAGACCCTCTATTCATTGATTGAATTCCTAAAACTTTCAAACAAAGATTTGAGTGTTTTCCCAGCAGAACACCAGGCTCTCATTCAGCCTCTGAGATAAGAGGCCTTAATTTGTCTTGGAGGAGGAAGCCTTTAATTCTGTGTGATTTTATTTATTTTTCCACTAAGATGTTGCCAGCACCCTCGGGCGAGGCTTGGGCTGAGCGGTGAGCTGCTAAATCTATGCAGAGCTGGTGGGCTGCTGGCAGTGGAGTAAGCTAGCTAGGTTTGTCCTTGGTGGCTGAGGCTAGGCCGCTAGGCTGGTCTGAACTGTAATTGGATTAGAGATCTCTGCGTTGCATCAGGCAAGGGAAGCCGAGTACGCACACGCCTCCGAGAACCAAGTTCATCTTGGTACTCGAGGCACTTCTCTTCCTCTGCCTCATTTTTTTTTTCCCCCCTCTCCTTAAACTTTCTTCTTTCCTCAGCATCCCGCTATTTTCTTTATCTGCCTTTAATCGGCAACCAACTTCCTCCCCCCCCGGCTGGTTTTATACATGTATAGGTGCATGCAATCATGCATTATTTTGCATATAAGTGTGTGCACGTATATGGATCAGCTCTGTGTCATGAATGCCCTGTCTAAATGGGATTACAGGAGCTGCAGCCGAGCCTGTGCTGACAACACACAGGAGAATAAAGAACAGGAAAAGAGCAGTCAAGTGCAGACAATGACGTGAATCCTAATAACCACTGTGATAGATGTGAATATGAAGACACGGGAGAAGAGAGGGAGACGGCTGCTCTTTTTGTCAATTGTGAACTTCCTGTTTAGTAGCTTTGGACAGGAAGTAGAAGGTGATGTCATAGGCGTGTGTGCCGATTGCCTTGTTTACTTCTCTTAACCTTTAAGTGTGCAAAGACTTAATCAGTGAAGAGTTTCCTTCTCTTCACTGAGAACTGGAACAGAGGTCGTGAGCTGTGCCGCCTTCTTTCAACTCCGATGTTAACTGGGCACAGTGTGTCGCTCATTCTCTTCATTTGTCTGTCTCGCTTTGTGGCTCGTTCATGTGATCCTGCGTCACGGAGGTGTCGTGTTTTAGCTGACACGCCCATCTTTGTGATTGAAAGAGTGAGGTTTTCACTTCCTTGTTCATCAAATTTCCACTAAACACCGCAGTAATCACGCTCCTTACAATCAGTAAATGCCAGGAAATGACACGAGGCGAAAGCCAAGATGAATACATACATGCAGCACATGTGGGTGAGGCTTGTGCAAGAAATTAAACGGCGGCAAAGCAGTCGGCAAGATTAAAGGGACTGATAGAACAGGCTTAATAGCTGACAGGCCAGCACCAGCAACCATATGTTTCATATGTGTCCGCTGACAACCCCCGCCATATGGCTCTGATCTGTTCATATGGCCTGTACATCTCCTCAGCTTCCTGCCACCATGACATCTGAGTGGGGAGGAGGGGACGGGTTGGAGCTAGGTGGACAGCATGTGGACAGAGATAGAGGGAGGGGAGGTGGGTGTAGCTCTGATGTAGGATGATGTGAAAACAGGGACTCGCAGTGTTATCAATGTTTTAAGCAACCGAATCCACTGAAGAGGTTTCAAACCTGGTGCCCCTGTTTAAGGAAATAGACACCAGCAGATTTAGTTGTTATCAGTTTAATTACACACTTTGATTTTTTTTAAGGACATGTTTTAGGTAATGCTCTCTCAATGTGGCACGTGTTAAAACAGCAGTAGCTTTTGCTCTCGTCACCTGGCTGCAACATCTACATCTGCACATCTGCAGATCCAAAGCAGACATCCTTGTTTGCTAAACATGAGCATGTGAGCTTGTGAGTGCGCTGACGAGCCAGCTCCACGAGGTGCTTCACATCTAAAAAAGGATGTGGAGGAGAGGAAAGAGTTTGACTTGGAATGAAGGCAAATGCAGAGAACAGAGAGGGAGCTGGTGCTCAGGGTCGCCCCGGTTTCCGCCGCTGGGTTAGGGTCAGCCTATTGGAGCTGCTGATTGGGCCTTCCTGGAATCAGGCAGAAAAGCTCAAGGCTGGACACAAGACACACAACAGAGAATTTGACCCCTATAAGGCCTCTGATATCCTCTTGAGGAAGTGTGTGTAAGTGTGTGTGAGTAAACACGGATAAGTTTGACTGACTGAGGACTTGCAGGGGGCCACCCGGGGGAGCATGCTCTGTCTGTATGCTATCTGCTGTTAACACACACACACATTCCTGTATGGGCATCATAGTGAGCTCCAGGTAAGTGTGCAGATGAAGTGAGGACCACCCTTTCTGCTACACTTAGAGAGAAGTACTTGTAACTTTCCCCACTAGATGACCCTGATTCAATGTCCCACCTCAACAAAGTGAAACAATCAGCATTAAAACACACGACTAGTGAAGTGAGGACTTTTTCATGGGCGCCATTTTGGATTAGTGTGTAGCTAGACTATTTGATTTATGTCACTTTTCAAATCTTTGAAAGAGTTTAAAGCCATGTAAAGTCAAATACAGCAGATGTCGTCGGAAGCGTCGGAACATATCAGTTCCTGGTCAGTGTTCTGGTCCCTGTCTGGATCCCGGCTCTGGTCCTGGTCCCGGTTCCGATTCCGGTCCCGGTCCCGGTTCCGATCCCGGTCACGGTTCCGGTTCCGGTTCGGGTTCCGTCCCCGGTTCGGGTCCCGATCCCGGTCCCGGTTCGGGTCCCGATCCCGGTCCCGGTTCGGGTTCGGGTTCGGGTTCCGGTTCGGGTTACAGGAAC
>OMNW01010346.1:0-10576 GCA_900303245.1 Selene dorsalis
ACTGAGCAGGAGTGGCACACATGCATGCAGCTGCAGGGCTCAGCAGCGGCCTGCCAGTCAGGAGATAGAGGAGCCACTCGGGTCCCCGGAGCTGCACGGCTGGCGTCCTTTTGCAACTCGATTCTGCAGCACGGATTCTTCCGTTAGCCAGCTCTGCCTGGAGCGAGGCAGGAGGAGCTCGGCAAACATTTATGCACCCACACACACTCTCACACCGAACCAATATGTATTCAAGTACAGTCACACACCTCCACACACAGTGGCACATTAACCGACACTCACAATACACCCCCGAAATCACACCAAACAGTGAGACTGTTAAACTAAAATTCTCATACGCGATGGATTCAGATTCACTTTTTTCCCCAACAGCAGAAGGTTTAATAAGGAATCATGCATGCAGCGAGTGCAAACACAGAAACACACACTCACACCTTTCTTATTGAAAAGAAAAGATGAACGGCATGTGTCATACATCTCTGACAGTCACGTAGTTGTGTTGCTATTACAGCAGGGAGATAAAAGTCTCCCCAAAATTCTGATGGAAGAGATTATTTGTAACTTGAACATAATCAGATTTAGCATTTTGTGTGTCTCGTTGTGTGGCTCTCTTGCACAGCTGCGCCGAAATTATGAGTTTCTCAACAAAGGAAACTCAGAGGCAAATGGCCCATTAGTCCAGAGAAGTTTGTTCAAAAACAATACCAGCCCTAATTACTTTTTAGGCTCACTTAAACCATTCCTCTACCCTCGAATCAGCAGTACAGTGTTCTTTTGAATGCTATTGTTCATATCTGGACATGAAACTGAGTGACAGCAGGGTTCGCGCTCCCCAGGTTTCATTTACTTTGATTTTGAAAGTTAACTCCTGCTGACAAAAATGAAACATTTTTGCTCGGGTAAAAAGACTTCAAACAAGGTAATTACTCCAGTGATCTCAGCCAAATTTAGCCCACACTGTGCTTTATTTGTTAAATTGACTCAATCAGGAATAATCTGACAGCAGAGACACTGAATAACACAGTGCCGTTTCGATGCCTACATGTGTGAGTGCCAGTTCACATCAGCTTCTCAACTTCATATTGGTTTCAAAAAGAAGCAGTAAATGTACTTTGACGGAAGAAAGTTTAGATTGAATGTGTTTCCGGTGTTGCTTATATTTGGATCTGTTTTTTTTCTTTCACGTCTCACTTCATCTTTCTGTAGCTTTCATGAAACTGCACAGGATGTCCCACATGTTTTGGAGATTCTTTCTTTTTGGCTGAAATGAATATGAACTGGAACCGCAGCCCCGGAGGTTAACGGCAACATATTGCCACATTATTTCACGGTCTGCGTGTTAAGTATAGTTAGCCCCTCATCCATCTCTGTGATGACCTTTCTGCAGCACCACTCAGCTGTTCAGAAGACAGTCAGAGGACAGCAACATCTGGCGCTGCCACAGATGTCAGAGGGCCGGACTGACCGTGACGTAATGCGTGGGGAGGAAAATCAAGGCCTCCCTCGGTTGAACTGTAAAAGCTGTTTTTTCCTCATTATCAAACATGTGCAATCAATGGAAAAAATGGCAGCCGCTCAGGAATAGAAACAAGCCTTCGTTCAACACAACTGATTGCAAAGGTTCAAACAGATTGGATCTGCGGGTGTGAAGTGGCCAATCACTATAATCGATGGATGTTTTTTCAAACGAGGAAAGCACATTTGTCTTAGCAACGGCACCGACAGCTTGAGTGTCTCAACCTGCAAAAGCGGAAAACAGAAACAGCTTTGTTTTTCAGACAAACCACTTCTTCAGCGACTTGCATCCACCATCATTCATAACAGCCTTTCAGAGCGCGGTGCACGTTATTAGGTGTTACCGATGCAAATTCCCGTTTGCCAGTTTAAGCCATCGTGAATTCAGCTTTCGCCCCAGGGCACCAATGAGCAGCCTGGTTATTGTTTTCACGGCTTTTATCATCCACAGTTGTGAGGATTCCCATACGGACACCCACAGGAAAAAAAAACAAACAAAACAAAACTAAAAAACACAAACTGACACAATGAACGCAAAGCATCTCCACATCCCCATATTGTATGTGGGCTGTGAAACTGTCTTTGGTAAAAGGAAGCGGAGAAAAATCCTTTAAAATGAGCAAATCAAAACAGCAGTGACCTCTGGTTGGCATAAACACTCACTTTCTGTTGGAAGGGGTGAAGCGTTTTCCTGAGTGTCAGGGACTGATACATTCATTCTCTTTCTCTCTCTAACATATACCAGGGCCAAAACACTTGACCCATTAGTCTTTTATTAGTTAACTAAAACATGTCATTGGTGTGAATAAATCTCCAACTAACAAATATGATCCTTAATCTTGTGATTATTTTCTTTATTAATTGATCAATCACTTAAAGACATAATGTATAGTGTAGTGTAATCATAGTTTCTTATGGGCCACGGGGATGGGATGTCTCATGTTACTCCACTTACTGTAACTATGCGGTGAAGACAGTTTGGCGTTTTTGCTCATGAAAAATTACTGAACCGATTAGCCGATCATCTAAACATTTGCAGATTGATTTTCTTCTTCCAGCTCTGGTTGTTAATACGCCAGAGACGGTGCTGGAAATGAAAGATGGATCCTAAAGCTGAGGCTCCAAATCTTTCACACCATCCCTCAATACTCTTCGAGTTGGGCTAATTTGGTTGAAAACTGATAGATATTTGGAAGTCGAGCTTTTGGATGATACATTTTTTTTCTAAACAGCCACATTTACATGTTGAAAACGTTTAAATTTTCTCTCTGAGATGCAGGTTTTTCAAAATCTGTGCACATTAGTTTGACGACTCTCTCTCTCTCCTCGTCTTCCTCAGCCTCCTCTGTCCACTCCAACTTGTCCCTCTGTCTGCCCAGCAACTTGCCCACACATCCATGTGTCTCAGTGTCAGTCTGCATGCCTGTCAGTTTGCATGAGTCTCCTCTGTCCTGACTGTCTGGTGTACGGTGTCTGGGAGGCAGGAGAGACCATGAGGGAATACACAGCTCCCATATCAATGTATGACACTGGCAAAGTGGCCCCCGAGTGTGCTCAGGTATTAGCCCAGCCGACAAACCTGTGAATTTCATTACAAAATGTATTTTTCTATAAGTAGAAAAAGGTAAAGACTCAACCCCTGTTTTGTGATATTTTCAAATATCGCCCACACCCACACACAGCACACCCTGTATGTAATACAGTGACATACAAGTAAAAACAAGGTACACTACAACTTCCTAATCCTGACTCTCCTTCTGTCGCTCTGTGTTGAACAGCATTGCTGAGACTGACACCACTGGAGGGTATTCAGACACAGGCAAAGAGGAACTGCCTTCCCACTTATTTCTCTCAAATGTAGCATTCCCAGAATAAATCCAGACATCTTCAGCCAGTGAGCTATGAGGTGGCAAAGGCCTCAGCATGCTAACTCCCCCTCACTTGCCAATTTTACGCTCCTCTTTGAGCTGCCATGAGCTTTCAATGGAAACCGTCAACACCCTTAAAATAAGCACACTGCTGCTGGACTGCACTTGTGTACCAACCCGTATACGCTCACAGGCTTCTACAAACACACAAGCGTAACCCCACGATGCAAATGCAGTAAGGAAAAAAAAAGCAAAGCCAATATATTTCTTCCAGTCTTTTTTTTTTTTTTTTCTTTTTGGCTCACATGCACGCGCACACGTAGACGGGCCAGAAAGCAGTCACAACCATCTGACAAACTGACCGCAAGACACATGTTAAATAAGACGTCATGCCCCTTTAGAGACTGCACACTGAGTGCAACAGCCATAGCAGACGGGGATGTGCCGCCCTGCCTTTGATTGAAGGGGAATGTGACACTCAGGGGCTGTTTGAGCTACAGCTGAGGCTCACTGCAGTTCACTGTGGACTCAGAAAAGCCAGGAGGATCTTCTCTGCTGGCACAGGTGCTGCCCAAGTCACCCTGAATATGCATTAAAGGCGCTGATGGGAAGCAAGAATTTCTTTTTGCAGAACCCTTGTTTAAAGGCAATAAAACCATACACTGTAATTGACAATCTTACATCATCTACTCAATATTGACATTTGGGATTTACTGCTGACTCTCCACTCAACCACTTTCCCTCCTGACGCAGCACATCCTCCATGAATCTCATCCTCTGACATTTAAACTCACACTGATGACATCACGGTGGTTGACGGCGCAGCCCGGCCCGTCCCAGCCTGTATTCTCTGATCTAATCACCTGCCACCTGCACCTGAACAAGAGCTGTTGACTTAATAACAAAGCCACTGGAGACAACTACTAGACCGCTAATAGAAAATGTATGAGTGCATGAGGTCAAATAAAGTAAAAAGGCAAAATTGAAAATGTTGTATGACTGTCAGAGCTCTGTTCAGGGAGAAAAGTGATGATACTGTGCTGCTGGAGTAACAGGTTGGAGACTCTTTGACTGAATGAGAATAGCGGTCTTAAGGCCCTATATACTCCGCAGGTTAACATGTCAGTTGTGCTGCAACATGAAAACGATGAGCTGCGTTAGGTCATAAACTTCACTGTCTCAAAATCAACTCGTACAACATACTCAACATACCGCAAGGAGCGCGAGTATAAGACCGTTCAGTTTCTAAGGCAACTTCAGAAGAATATTATGAGGATTATTTTGTCACAAAGATTTCATTTCTCGCAGCAGGTTGTCAGGTGACTGAGGTTAAGGTTTGGTTCATCATGTGCAGGAGTTACACACTTTAGTTTGAATATTTCTTGCCTTTTCCCCTTCGCTGCCTCGTGACCTTCACTACATCTGTGGCTCCGCCGAAACCTCCAGACCTCCACGAAGGCACCACATCTTTGTTGGTTTAATGTCACATGTCATCTACTGAATGACTTCAATACACCTACTGTTTTGTTAACTGATGCTAACTGCTAATATAGCCACTGCTTTTTTTTTTTTTTTTTTTTAATGCATGGACCAGCTTCTCTGGAACGATCCAGTTTTCTGTGCAGTGAAAAAGAATAAAACTTTGTACCACGTCTGATGGACTAGTTGAGGTATGTTTTGTTCTGTAAGCTGTTTTTCCACAATGTTTGCTTTGACAGCTTCACTGATGCTGTGTAGACACCATCACGACTGATGTAGTGCAGAAGTGCAGTGCAAACTACAGCTGCAACCTTTTAAACGCACTTATATTACCCTTTAAAAATACTCATTACCCTAATATTGTTATACTAAACTGTAAATGCGAAAATTAGTTGTAAGCAGAGATTTGTGTTCTCATTTTTGCACTGAAAAAGAGGAAATTGCTTGACAGACACATTAAATAAATTAGCGAGTTGTAGAACTTCTCAAATGTCAGGAGTAGAAACTGTGTGCAAGGTAATTACAGCCCATACAATTACTAAAGTCAATAATCAGACTGCTATTATACTTGGTACTTGGAGGCTTGGCAGGTTTATGGTACCCTGGAGTTTCTTTCATCAGCAGACTGTGACGTTACAAGCAACATGATGACCTATATCAACATTCATGAATATTCAAGCCCCCTTGGGTTTGGCATCAATGGTGTGAACGTCTGGTATTAGGCTAACTAGCTATGCCAACATCAGTTGCAAATCATAAATTAAAATTAAGTTCCTTTTTGTTGCAGACATTGAGTCGTACCACCTACACTGCAAACCTGACACAACTCACCACTTTGGTGAATCATCAACAGAGACAAATGAAGCCTTGCATCAATTTGCAGCTGAACACAGCACTGGAAAAAAACATGCCGATATCCAGACACATTGGTCTGATCCTGAACGCACCAGAATGTCTGGTGTATTCACACGTGGTGATCCTTAAACGTCATACTATTAAAGGGCCATGCCACAGTGTTGTTGATGTTGTAGCTAATTTTCTGCACAACAACTAGAGCATGCTTGTGATTGCTGCTCACTATTTGGGCTGCGACTAACAATATTGACTGATCTTTTTCTTATTTCTAGCTTCTGAAACACGAAGACAGTTGTCAAAAACATCCATCACAATTTCACAAACGCAAATAGGACAAAGAAAAGCAGGAAATCTATTCACTTAAGATTCTGAAATCAGACAATATTTTGGCACTGGTTTACAATTTCTGCTTGAAAAAAAAGGAAAAGAAAAAAAATCACCAAAACACTTCATTGATTATCAAAAGAGATGCTAATTATTTTTCTTCCAATTGGCCAATCAATTACTGGACTAAATGTTTCTCCTCCAGGATAATAAATGCTGCCAAGAGCAAAACACAAGTCCTGTATATTCCGTTACTGTCGTGTGTTGGTGAACACAGACTTTTCAGAGCAGACTGTGGCTCCGTCACTGCTCAAGAAAAACCAGACATGATCTTCAGTTTGCTGGATTATCTCACTTAAGCACGTTATAAATCTCTGCAAGCTGTGAATTGTTTTCATCACTTTGTTTGTCCTATAACAAAACTGTCCCTTTAAGGAGCATTCCAGCGTGGATGGCCTTCGTCAGCACATGGAGATGAACAACCAACCTTTCAGCCTACAAACAAGAGTCCAAGCTGTCACCCTCAATCACCATCAGAAAGAGAAAGAAGTAAAGCCATTAGCAATTTCAAGCACCGATCCCGTTTGTGTCAATTAGACCGGGGACCTCTCCATTGGTTCATGTTCACGCTGCGTTACATATCTATCAATTTATTATGTAATGTCAAAGTGACACTATTATCCATTGATCGCCAAAGTTTATTTCCTTTGAGATGGAACATCTGCTGAAATTGATTTCATGATTGGTCGTTCTGTCACCGCGGCCGGGGGTTAGTTAGGGCGCCGAGTGTGATGGAGGTAACACACAGGAAGTTTGGAGGGCCATTTAGATGAGCAGGAGTGTCACCGGAGAGAAGGACAGCGAAAGGCAGTGAAAGGCGGAGGGGTGAGGGTGGGGGATGCGGGGTGCATGTGCCGCACTGACACCTGGTGCTCCAGATGACAGCTCTGTGGCCAGATGGGCCTTGTTACATGCACAAACATACACAAACATACCCACGCATGCACACTTACGCTCAGACATACTGTACACATATTCTCAATTACTGCCACCCTGTATCCAAACACAGTTTAACATTTCTGTACAATCAGCATATGCACAAGGCGGCACGAGGAGGATGTGAAAAGGCACTGCTGAAGGGACCCACTGTGTTTTCGAAAAACACAAACTATCTTGTGTTTTGGGCAGAGAATCTGTCTTCAGATTGGAAGGTGTGGGCAAGGCGACGGTGAGGTTAGGGTGGACAGATTAAGGAGACCCATGGTGCATGCTTACCCTGCACATATCCACTGCACTCCTCACCACCTGTCATTTTCCTGCTTGTAGAGCCCTCACCCTACAAACAAGCCCCCCTGTACTATTTCCCTTAAAGGGGAATGACATTGAGGTATGAACCAAAAGACCTTTGTGTTTTCGGATGTGAAGCAGAAACTCGTCTGTGAGGTTTGCAGAGCTCTCTGGGAATTTCAAAACAATACTCCAGTTCCTCGTTGTGGATCGACTCTAAATTTTAGATCCCATTGTGACAAACTTGTGGCTCATTTGTCTGTTTTTTCCCCTAGGTGTCTGGTTTGTTTTTGTAAATGAATTGAAGCTTTGTAGTGACTCTTTGGCTCAAATCCCTTTCAGCTCATTTCAGGAGACCCCTGAAGAATGGATCACAAAGCAAAGACACATCATAACCACCACCCTCTTACCTCCAGAGCAGCAGAGGGCTTTTTCTTCAGTTCCTCACATTTGCGAAACTTGCAGATCTGGTGGCCTGTTTTGCGATTCCGGCAGCTGCTGCATTGCTCGCAGTTAATCCGCCGTCGGCAAGGTGGGCACATGCCGCAACGTTTTCGCTTCTTTTTACCGGAGTTGATAGCAGAGGCCAGCTCACTCTGCGCTGGGTACTCGGCCAGGCTGGCCATGTGTAGTGCACTGTCTGCCAGAAACACTCCAGCCGGCGTCATGATGAAAAGCCCCGGGTTGAAGGGGAAGCCACCCCCTACTCCATATGGGAAGTCAACAGGACCACCTACGGCGTCCGTGACAGACGTACCCTCCAAGTCGCTAGCCCCCGAGCTTCCATCTCCACCGCCAACTCCCACTCCCATGCCCCCAGGCAGGAGCATGTGCTCCATACCGGCCCGCTTTAACAGTGCTGCTGCCTGGGCAAAGTGCAGCAGGCCATTCTGTCCCTCCAGAACCTGTTCTAGGGTTCGGTCCAACTTGGCTGCTGTCAGTGCGGAGACAGTGGGCTGGGGCTGCGGGGGTGGCTGAGGCTTGGCCGAGCGGCTCTTACTCTCACTATTGTCCGTGTGTCCATTGGTGGTGGCAGAGGAGACTGCTGTATACTGGGAGAGGGTACGGGAGTTCTTAAGGCTCTTACTGAGGGGCTCGCTGATGATGCCGCTGCGGTTCCTGCGCTCCGTAACAGGAGAGTCCTGCTTGCAGCTGCTCCGCTCCAGGTCCTCTGTCCGGCCCCCCTCCGACAGCCCGGTAGACATGGTCCAGAGCGTACGTGCCTGGGTTGGGGGTGAGGGTGGAAAGGGGGCAGGGGTGAGCGAGGAGGGGGAGCAAAGACCTTTTCTCGGTCCGTTCTGTGCCCCCGGTGAGAGTGGCGCCTCACCTCAATGGACCAATCAACCAGCTGACAACAGACAGGCCCCGGAGCCTTCTGCCCGCACTAAAGCTTAGCCCTCATCCACGCTCTTCCATGGGCCGTCTGGAAACGTTAAACAAGAGAGAGAAGAGACGTGTGTAAATTACTCATTAGTGATCACTGCAGCAAAAACACTGAAACTCTCAAAATAAACATTTTCCATCTTTTGGGCCAATGCAGGGAGAGCTAAATCACAGTTAACATGCATGTTCTGAGAGTGACATGTTGAACTTAGCGCATCCTTTACACACCGATCAGCAACATCAGCATTAATGTGAGTCGTCTGAGTCGTGTCTCTGCCCACCTGATGAATGTAAGTCCATCATTCACTCAGTTTTAGCTCTGTGTTTGGTTTCCACCAAAGTCTTTTAAGCTCTAATATGTTCACCAGATATTTTCCAACATCTAACTACCTAACAGCAGAGATTTTAGAGTTTTTTTGGGGGGGGGGTTGAAAACAACTTCTTTTTGTGACTGACAGTGTAGTTGCAGGTAGAAACAACCACAAACATTGACCTGATACCCACTATAAACACATCCATATCATAACCATGTGACAATTCCCCATAGATATATCAACACAAGTGACACCTCTCACATTTCGTCTTCAGACAGTGTGAGAGGTATCAAATTATGTTTCGTAATATTCACAATGCAAACAGTCGAATTAGACACTGAGATGAAAATTCATTTTCAGTCATTTTCAGTTAGTGACACTCAACCTTAATGAAATTAGTCTTTCAAAAATGAATTTGACTGGGGTCACCCAGTGTTTTCATTTACAGCCCCAAAACCAATGATCAAGATATGCTGATAAAAAAATTAAAATTCAACCTCAGACAATCAGAAGTTTTAATTGCCTCTCTGCTTTGTCTTTTAACACATCAATCTACAAATCAGACTTCACAGACTCCTGACCGGTGAATCAACACCTGCTCCCCTGGTGTTTCTCTGATTGCTTAGCAAAGAAAAGGAATCATGCGTATGAAAAAAATCTAATTAATTAAGTTGTATTGAGGAAAGAAATCGCTTTGGTAAAATACATAAAATTAGAAACTATTTTTCACTAACTATTCTTCTAACTATTTGTCACTAACAGACTGTTTGGACCACTGTCAGTCTATTGACGCAGCTATTTTGACTTTTTAAGCTAAAACACACATAGAAACAAACACACGTGTGCATGTGCAACATTTCATTTCATTACAGAACAGTCCATGAAGCTGTGCTGTGCCATTTAACAACACAACCTACTGACCTCCTGAATCATCATCATGATATCAATAATAATGTGTCTTTACATAACCTGTAGTGCTTGCTGGTATGAATGTTTCACTGTACATATAAACTGTGTTCATGTACATACAATTAATATATGTTGCAAATCAATTACATGGTCATTGATCCAAATGTATAAGCTCATGATACAAAATGTGTATCTGTCCCTAACCATCTGGGAAGCTGCTGAAAATCTCTCCAAAAGCCCATAACAGCACTGAGGAAGTTCATTTTCTTTGATTAACTTTTGATTTCTTTTGGTTGCTGCCATTTGACTGTGTCAATCAATTATTTTCCACCTAATTAGTTTTAAAGACCAAACCTCTAGCACAATATATTTTGGAGGAATGGTGGATTAAATGGAGTGGTGAGGCTTCTGAAGAGGGTTCACTGGGCCAGTAGTGGCAGACTCCCCACTGAAAAGAGATGCATGTATCCACAGGCTTTAAGCGTAAGATTCCCTGTGACTGCTCATCTATGAAAGACAAAACTATGTTGCTGTTCTCCTGACCTGTCCGTGTTCACAAACAAGCATACCACCTCCCACAGAAAAGCTGAGGAAATGGCCGGGCCAGTCCTTATAAGGGAAACAAAGGGAAAGGGAGGGGAA
>OMNW01010347.1:0-10458 GCA_900303245.1 Selene dorsalis
CTCTCACTCTCATTGTCCAAGGTTCATCTGGTTTCCATCCTGAAAAGCGAGGGACACAGGGAGGCGAGTGAAAAAAAAAAAAGGAAAAAGAAAACACAAGAGACAACAGAGCAGGATGGGACACGACAGGAGCCCTTTAGATGTTGCAGATGATGCCTTTAATCCTGTCAATAGCTGCAATTATAGTAATTATCTCTAATAGCAGTCCATTGTGCTCACGCTCTGATATGTTTAACAGATGATGCAGAGTCGTGCCGCCTCCACCGGGCAGCGAGGGCAGAGAGCTTAGATTCATATTAATGAAACCCACACACACACAAATACAGCAAAACTGATGACGGTCCCATGAGGTTCATAGACTGCGGAGTGTTTTTTAAGCTATGGGTCGAGGTCTAATGGAGGTCTCAGAGATGGTACTGAGTGGTCTTTGTACTGCGGGGAGAGAAGGAGAGAGACTGGAGATTGATGTTAGGAGGTAGAAAGGGCTCCGAAGAAAATAGAGGCAATTATATGGGAAGAAGATGCTGCCAAAATAAGATGTGCTTGTGTTACGAGATGTGCAAGGTTGTGTGAGATGAGTCGAAAACAGAAGATAAAGCTCAACACACACCTACGGCTATGAGTCAAGCCCAAAAGCTGCTGTTTTAAAGTTATAAAGCACATCTGCATGGCTATTAATAAACTATTAAAACTAGTTAACGACTTCTCAAGCGTCATCTTATAAACGTTGGATGTTAAATCGTCATGACTAGGCTTATATCCCATGGCTCTTCTCTGATGTGCAGACACAGGAGGATGCTGCAGCCTTCAGATGCAAAGGTTAAAAATCTGTCATTTTAGTTATTCATCAATTCAAGAATCCAAAACATTTTTTAATTCCAGTTTCACAAATATTAAATTTAACAGCTTTTTTCTGTTTTATATGCTTTTAATTGAAATGTCTGAGTGCTGAACAACCAACAGAAACACTTTGAGGATATTGGTTTGGATGTAATTTGATATTTTTGAAATACTGAAAAAGAAAAAGAATTTAATAAATTGTCAAAAGTATCATTAACTTTAGTCCAAGTACATTTCACAAGAAAATATACATTTGACATTTAAAGTAGTACCTATTGTTCTGGTTAGAAGCTCACATTATAGAAAAAAGCGCAACATACTTTAGCAGTTTCTCTTTTCCGTACAAATATAGTTTATCAGCAGAGTGCATGAGATACAAGTGTGAGCTTTGGCTTTTAATTTATACTCCATATAGTATGAAAGTACATGTTTATATGAGAGCTCCATACAATATAAAGGTAGATGTCCATTTGTAGTGTAATTATTGAGCAGGTCTAGGTTCTATATAAATACTGTGAAAATATCAAAGCCTCAGTCCACAGAGAAATGCACACAGCCTGAATTCAGAAACTGAGCCTTAAAACCAGCCGTCGGGACTTCTGTTACTAGATAATGTCACAACTAAACAGTCACCAAGCCCCATCCACCTGGACCCACCATCCAACTCTGGCAGGATTGGTAGTGTTGGACTGAAATCTGCTCTGTTTCTATTGGATCACTCATAAACAGTCACTCAGAAGAGAAGCTCAGAGCCTCCTCTCTTCTGATTGGCTGACACTGACCTGTCGTTGCTAGAGCTCCAGAGAGAAGCTGAGAAAGGAGATGTAAAACTACACTGAGATGATCAACACGTCAGATAAAACACAAGAAGAGACACACTTACTTAAGCGCAAAGACACACTTCCATTACACAATCTCATTCATACATTCACAAAGTGAAGAACTCACTCTGTCATTGACAACTTCACTAGGTCCTAACACACACTCCTCCTCACCAACTCAACAACTTACTCAGGAACACACACACACACACACACTAATAGCCCTGACAGGCCTTGGTGTGAGGTAGCTCCTTGATGCAGTGATATAAGAGTCAGACAGGAGACAGAGAACAGGTCAATAATTCATTAGATAGAGGCTCAACTCAACTTCAACCCAAATAAACCGTCTATAACCCCACACACACACACACACACACACACACACACACAAACTTCAGCCTATCTCTTCATCTCGCTAACTCCCAAACATGATCTCAAGCTGTGTCAGGGGAGTAGTCTCCTCCCTCCATGAGAATTTACAGCCACATCCGCTCATTTATTGCTCATTTCTAATTTTATATACATCTTCCTGTCTGTTGCTGGATATAACAATGATTTGACAACAACACAACCTGTCAGTGAAGCTGGATTAAACATGATGAACACTGATGTTCCTCTACCTGAGCTCCTGCCTCTGAGCCGTGGTTGAACCGATACAGTCGACTCGCCAGTTGGCTTTCTTTAAAGGTGCTATGTACACTTTTGCTATTGCTACATAGCTAATGTTTGCAATGACAGCTGGTTCAATGGATGTTGTGTTTACTGAGGTTAGCTTTTCTTCTGAGCAGTACTGCTCCTGACAGATACAGGAAGACTGGACGCCAGTATAATAACAAGCTAGGGCTAGCCGATTAGCATGCTAACTTCCTTAGACATCTCCACATCAGAGATGACTCTGAGATAAATGCGTTTGCATGCCTTTATATCGCGCAGCTAATTTAAGTAAATGTATGAGTTAATTTTTTATAAGACAATAATCACATGTGGCTCCTTTAAATTTCTGTATTTTGTTGCTCCAAGACTGGGATCAGTTGAACCATAATAAGATATAACACGTGACCTTTACTCATGGCAATGCAGAAAAATTGTGATTCATGCCATGAAATTCACATTCCTGGCCAAAAAATGTGGACGTCTTCGTCTGGAGCTCAGTGCCATTGAGGTGAACCTCAGTGTTTTCTCATACCCGATTAACATTACAATACTCAGAGACGGTTTCATAGTGTGGAGCCATTTCCCCCTTCTGCACAGAGACTCTGTCTTCAACCTGATCCTGCACCTCTGGAGTGAACTGAAACCAGACTGAGAGCTGAATGAATATAAAGTGTGAGATAACCACGCCTCCTTCATTTGAATATAATATTTGAAAATAAAAGTTTCCAAACATGAATTAAATGCTTTAAAATATAGTCGATATGTATGCATTCATTGATTGATTCACTTATATATTCATATTTACATTTATTCATATACTTGTCCATTTATGAGCTAATTTATTCATTTCAGGATTTATCATATCTGCATTTGTTTGCTTATATATTATTCATCTAACTAATACTGATTAAAATGGCATCTCTTCCCACAGACAATAATTTTCATGTCTCCACTTTTCTTCTCTTCTCTGATTATCTGCATCACATCTTGTTTTAAAATTGCATTCAAGTCAAAGCAGTTGGAGAGATAGTGAGAAGCTGGTGTATCTGCTGCAGTTGTAAAGTAAAAAACCTGCTGAAAGGTCAGTGGAGGTTAAGTGTGGAATCTGAGCTGAGCATTAAACCTGGGATGAAACCTGTGGCTTTCAGCTTCACTCAGTCATAGTCCAAGGATTTCAATTCAAAACCTAATCTCTGAGTATTCCTGAATGCAGTAAACACTGATGTGCAACACACAGATTGTGGGTTTAACCCTGTAACCTGGATCGGACGTGGGTGAGGGTCGAGTGAGGAGCCTCTGACTGACCTCGTACAGCGTGATGACCCCGTTGGTCTCATTGGGAGCTTTCCACTGCATGTAGATCTTCTCCTCGTACGGCGTGTTCTGCAGAGACTCCATCGGCACCGACCCCGGCACTGCAGAGACAGAGGACATTACAGGGCGTCGGAACACACATTAGAACTCATGGACTCCACTGAACACATCACACAACAAACACATTGTATCTAATTATGTGATTTGACTAAAACAAAAGTTTCAAATGTCTGGAACAGACTCACTAAATCTAATCCTGTGTTTTTGTGCCTGTGATGAATCTGCTGCTGCATGCATCAGAAACATCTCACCCCAAGAGACATTTATGTTGATTAAATATGACATGATATTCACTTACATCTCTTATATTGCTTATTATGGCTGGGTTTTCATTTGTTGTATAAACTGTATATTAGGTTTTGCTGACGAGAGCTGAACTCAGCTTTTTTTTTGTATCTACACAAACTGTTGAGCTTTTATGAGATGAGACAGAGAAGCTGCTGAGGGATGGTTTTAATGCGATGCTATGATGATTATGAGCTGGTTTCAGTGAAGCCGCTGCCGTCGTCGTCTCCGCTTGTTCAATTACAGGAAAATGTTGTAGATTATTAGTTTCTGCTGAACGTAATCTCCAGTGTGAGAAAAGTTCATCAGGAGCTTCTGCTGGCTTCATAATCGTCTCTCTGATGCTTCACCACACATGTCAGGGTGAGTTTACCCAGCAGCCTCCACTCTTAGGTATCAGTGCTGTAATGTGGTGAAATTAAAACTAGAATCATCCGTAGCCCAAACAGGCGACAGACAAGCTGCGATGGTGTCATGTGGAGACGAATCTGCAGCAGCACTGTGGACGGCGAATAATGGAACAACTGCTGAGACAGAACCGGAGCAGCCGCCGCACCCCTCCAACTCTCAGCCAGGAGCCGCAGTTCCAATCAGACTCAACCTCAAACCTAAAGTTTATTAGTTCAAAGTCAAACACTGAGTCAGTGTCAGCAGCTGGTTCCTGTCACCTGATGTCTGGAAGCCGCGGACTGAGGGTGTTTGCGTTGCTGCCTCTTTAACTCGAGATCAAACAGAGATCCTGGGAGAAAAGTGTGAACTTTAGCTTTTAAAGTGATTCTGTTCAAAATGTCAACAGCAGGACTGCAGCACTGCTTTTCATTCATCTATCAAAAATATATAAAACTTTCTAATCAAAGTTATAATAACAGTTCTGGATTCATCCACATCTGCAAATGACAACATCTCAGCTCAACACATATCTGACTCATTATAGTAAAATCTACCTAGTAACAAGAAAGTGTGTACTTCATGAGTCAGGTGTTAGGTGTGGATGTGTTCGTGTGTGTACGCGCTTCATGTCGGCGAACAAACGGAGAAGTGTCAGACATGTCATCAGGGAGTGAAACTGTCAAACACACACATTCACACAGGAACACATACACACCTAGCACTTGACTCAACACATACAACATGCACAGACACAGACACAGACACAACCACACACTGAAGAGCGTGAAATGTATAACTGTTGAGAAGAAGGAGACAGACAGAGCCACGAGGGGCGAGTGCATGCTGCAACGTGTTAAAATGTGCGCGTGTGTGTGCATCTGCTGCCTCCCCTCACTTCTTACTTTTTGTTCCTTGCTATCACTGTATAGCTGCAGGAATATTTCCTGCTGTGGCCTCTGACCTTTAATCTGTTGCTGTTCTGCTGCTGGATCAGACTAAATGTAAAAAAGGAAGGAGTCTGACACCAACAGGAAGCTCTAATGACTCCTGTGTCCCAGGTGAGAAACATTCCTAAACACTGCGTTGCGTTCACAGACACGAGCGATCCGCATCATTTCCCCTTGCATTCGTGTGTGTGTCTTCAAAGTGTTCCTGCTGCTTTTTCAAGTGATTGAACTGTGGGCCTGACTTGAGGTAAGACTGACACTATGATCACCTTTATCGTGTGCTGAATGTTGCTGTACCACACTTATCACCACACACACACTCAAAAACATTCTGTCTCACACACACATACACACACAATCTTAAATTGATATTACACTGTAACTGAATTTTGCACATTAAACATAAAAGCTACCACTAAAAACATGTGTAATAAAGTGACAGTGAATTAAAATGTTAGTGGATGAGGGGGAAAAAAAACAAACACCAAAACTACATCATCTTTATCAGTTAAAATCAAAGGCCGTAAAGTTGGACACAATTTACTAAAGAAAACTTAAACAAAACTACGTTTTTTTTATCATTTCAAGAAAATGAAAAGCTCTAAAAAGTAATATCTATGTAACCCCATCTCTAATTTGATCTGTGTGCTTTTCGTACTCTTCTCTCTCTGCAGAGCAAAGACATACAAGAGTGAGGTCTCGAGTTAAAGGTAAAACACAAGATAGTTCTGACAAATAGGTCATATTTATTCACTTGTGCAGCACTTTCATTGCCCCAAAATTTCCATTAAAATAATGCATAATGCAGTGTGACACCCTGCATATGCTGCTGCAGCATGTTCTTCTGACAGGCGTGTGTGTGACTGAGCTTCATTAGCTCTGACGGCTCCTCGTCTACAGGTGGCGCTGAAGTGACATCAGGGCAATTTAAATGACGGCTAATTGAGCCAGTAAGTCGTTTCTGTTTCTGTACAGATCAGGTGTGTGTGGGTGAGTGAGTGTGTGTGTGTGTGTGGTGCAGATCAAAAGCGTTAATATGTCTCTAAGTGAAATAACTCAATCAGCAGCTGCTGCCCTGTCGGCTGGTTTTCATACTAATAATTAAAATCACAAAATAAAAAAAAACACTGTGAGTTTGACAAAACCTCGTAACTACACAACAGAAGTGACAGCTCATCTGCCATGATATGTTTTTTGTTACGTTTATACAAAAACTTGACATCATAGAAAACTCGAATGAAAAAGTCACAGGTTAACGTCCTCACATGAACCACTCAGACACACACACATACATACACACACACACACACGCACTCACACTCACACACACACTCGCGGACTGTCAGAGAAGTCTGACAGTAGAATATTGTGATTAGTAATTCCAAGGTGTTGATTAAGGCTCGGCCTGTGGAGCGGATCAAATTACCCTAACAAAGAAACGCAATTAGATGCTGCCATTTTTATTCAACACCTTATCACTCATTTTTGTGAGTCTGCATGTTTGCGTGTGTGTTTCTCATCTTTTATGATGCACAGTGTCTACCTAGATGTCTGGGTGCCACCTTTGTGTGTGTCTGTGTGTATCACAGTGTGTACCCTGACACTGGCATGCTGCTTTCCAGTGTGTGTGCACATCGTGACATACTCTTGTATCTGTATCTGTGTGTGTGTGTGTGTGTGTGTGTGTGTGCACCATGGGGGCCGAGAAAGAAGAAAACAGGCTTCATTGAAACGATAACAGCAGCTGTAACACATTAATCATAACTTGATTAACTTCCACCGTGCTGCACAATGAATGGGCTCCTTTATTAAGCCAGCACTCTCTCTCCTCTGCTGCTCTGCCTCTTTCTCTCTCTTTTTCCTATTTCTATTTTTCAATTATGTTGCCCCTCCCCCTCTCTCTTCAGTTGAATCCAGATCCATTTCCTGTCTGGCTGTTGTCCATGTTCCCATTATGAAAACTGAAAGACTTGTTGTTGCTCGTTTCTTTGGTGATGTTGACTTTCATTCTTTGTTCAGAGCATCAAACCCTTGTAATTGCTACTCGTGAAACAAATGGCACATCAATAGTGATGGTTCAGGGATCATTTTCAGGAGATACAATGAAGCTTAGTGGCAGTTCAACAAAATAAAAGTCTGCAATTAAGATTACAATCATCAGGTAAGATAATTGAAGTCAACAAAAAAGTTCTGTGAAGAATTTCAATATCCTCTTAATGCATGTTTAATGTGAAGTTAGAAGAAGCAATCAATTTTCACTGTTCACCAACCAAAGGAATTGGTGATTTACTTTACATTAACATTTCATCAGTTGCTTATCACTGGCATCACATCTTTTGTCCACATAGGACATCAAAACTGGCTCTAATTCAGTTTTAAATCACATATTCTACATTCAATATTTAGACCTTGGTGTTTTTTGAATATATTTTACTGAAACCAAATAAAATCTTAGTTGTTGATGTATTGATCTAAAGTTATGTCTCTCAGCTTAAAGGGATAGTTCAACATTTTGGCAAATTGGCCCACTGCCATAATCCCTTTAGTTTTATGAGTAGGTTCGTTACCTTTATTTGTCACTGCGAGCTGTTCTGAGATCAGCGGAGGGGGAGATGCTAGCCGCTACAGTCAAAAAACTCTGTCTCGTAATGCTACATTATTATTTCATAGTGTGGTGAATGTGAAGGACACAACTTGCCCACGACAGCGTTTTGGAGTTGTTGGATTGTGTATTTGTGGAGAATCGCAAGTTCCGTAAGCCTCTGTAGTGGCTCGCATCTCTCCCCCGCCGCTCTCAGAACAGCTCGCAGTGACAAATAAAGGTAACGAATTTACTCATAAGACTGAAGGGATTATGGCAGTGGGCCAATTCGCCAAAATGTTGAACTATCCCTTTCCTGTCCTGTCCGTCCTGTCGCTGAAAAGCATCAGTGACTCCTTGAGTTTTAATGTCAAACTGTTTGATCATTGTCTTTCAGTGTTTTATTGGTTTTAATCCTGTGGTCTGTTTGTTGTGGAGCGGACACCTACTCTGTGGATCATTCAGCTGCTGAATCAGGAGAAGCTAAGAACAGCAACTCCCATGATCCTATGCTATTTCATGGCATCACTCCACTCCAACACAGTCTTTGGTTGTTGTTTTGATTAGGACGTCAGAAGGCAGGAGCTACAGCCTGAGGCCTGTAACACACTGGAGCTCCAACAAATAAGAAAACAATAAAATATCTGATTTAGTGTCCACATGTGGAGACTGAGGAGGTCGTACAGGTCGTAATCCTGCTGCTTGTTCCATCAGCAGTTCATCTCAAACCCATGTTGACGCGCAGCAGCAGAAGCAGTGATGATGACGATGCTGCTACTGGATTACGATTAAATTACACATTGTGATATGAGGATTACAGGACAGACGTGTATTAGTTTTCATGATCTGTGATGACTGTATGTTGCTTGTTGATTTTACGGGAATGGGGGATTAGATGTAGAAGATGTTACATGTGAGAGAAACCTGGTTTCTAACATGTTAAAAATCCATCTTTGAACACTCAGACATCAGGCGGTCTCAGTTGGCGTCGCCATAAACAACAGGTGATGACAAACAAAGCGCAGCTGCGAGTACAAGTCAAATGTGACAATCTTTGAAATATTTAGATGAAAATCTTCTTTTTTGAAGAAACATAGAAAACACAACGCAGCAGCAACAAAGGCCGAGTTGGTGATGAACGCTTGAATCTTTCTGTTCCACTTGAAAGTTTGCTCAGTGGCTTGTGGGCGGGTCTTCCTGTGATCCTTCACTCACCAAATAAACGGTTAAAATGATTAAAGGCCCCATAAACAAGCGCACTCCTGCAACTAGCTCCACTTTGATGAATTTTCCTTTTAGAGAAGTGACAGCTGTTGAGAAACAGATAATAAAAGCCGATGTCTCTGATTGTTGTTTTTCTTGTGCCGTTATCTGAGAAAAGGCCCCGCGCTCTGAAGATAAAAGGATTATTAAATCTCAATGACTGTGATTGTCCTCGCAGAGAGGGGAGGTTTTCTCCCTCTGTTAGAAAATGTCGGCTGTTTAGAGGAATATAAACATGTCACAAATACAGAGGTTTAAGATCTGCCTTTTAATATTTAATATCGACTGCTTGACTTTGAGAAGCTCTTAACCACTGATAGGATATCCAGATCAAAACAACATGAATTAAGCCATTATCAGCAGCTGTGGAAATAACAACCTACAGTTTGATGTTATTAGTGCTGGTTTAGAAAAAAAACAAACAAAAAAAACACTTTAAACCAACTTTTTCTTTACCGCATGAAAAACAGATTCTGACCACTGCAGAGAAACTCAACACATATTAGTGCAGATGCTACACAACTGACTGATCACATAACCCAGGATTATCTGTATAACTGGAGGGGTTAAAGGGGCTATGTTGTATGTGTGTATAGTATATACACATATACACAATGTGTGGTGTGTGTTTGTATTGTTTTGTGCGTCTATTTTCCTGCAGCCATCCATCCGTTCATAATGGCACAAGACAATCTGAAGCCACAAACAAACAAACATCCACACACACACATTTGCACACACACATAGACCTGCCTAGGAGACAAATGTCATGTCCACTTATTGTGCACACCAGCCTATTAACCTAACCACGACACACCTATTTGTCAGGTAGCTGTCAGGTTGGCTCAGCAGCGGCTGCAGCTTCAGGCCTTTATTTATCAGACGTGAGCAGAGGAGGTCGGAGGCGTCGCAGCAGCTCAGCTCCCTCACTCTTTCACTTCCTCCTCTAAGAATCACATCAGCAGCAATTTGAAGGCAGCAGATTCATTTCCTGCTTCACTTCTGATCAATCCATCCACAAACAATAAGCAATGAGCAGAAGGTTTAAGGGTCCTGGTGATTTATCACAGGTGTTGATACACAAGGCTCTTTTCTGATTGGCTGATTGTTACTGGATAAAGCATATTTCAGGTAAAACACTCAAATCCCGCAAGTGTTGGATGGTGGGGTAGGCCAGGTAGGGCTCGGTGACTGCTCAGTTGTGACATCACAAAGTCACGGAAGTCCTGATGACTGGTTTTAAGGCTCTATCTCTGTGCATTTATATTATCACTATTATTTGTTTTTTCTTAATATATTATCT
>OMNW01010349.1:0-11443 GCA_900303245.1 Selene dorsalis
GGTCAGTCAGTGTGTCCGGTGGACGCAGACGCAGAGGTGTGGGGTCACCATCAGATAATACTAACGTCTTTGCCGCAGGTTCGAGTCCAACCCGGTTCACTTTGCGCCGTATATCATCTTCCCTCTCTCCTTCTCTCTTTCTGTCTCTTAGAGTTAAGGCCAGGAATAACTTTCAGAGAAAAAGTGGTGAACCTGCCAGGAGACGTTTGTCATTCACTGCTTCCCATGAGCACCGGGCAACGAGCCCCAGCAGGTTGGAGCTGGGTGTCCCCCGAAACACCGCTGTTGTGATGCAGGCCTGAATTTGTTGCGCTTTTGTTTAATTGCATGTGTATGTGTGTGTGGTGATTTAATGACTGACGGGTGTGTGTGCTGCACGTTTTATGTCTTTGCAGTGTGTGGAACTCGCGGGAAAAACACAACAACACAAATGTGACAATAAATTACACTAAACAATAATCATGTTCTTCTTCTTTTTTTACTGGTTAAAATTATATAGAGAAAAAAGAAGCAGCCTTCAACTCTTCAACAGGAAACCAGCGCCACTTCAAAGTGCATCAAGACGACAGAAAGAAAAATCAAGTAGCAGCCGTTTAAAATGAACAGAGTTTCTTTAGTGTGTTTGAATGAATGTGTTTGATCAGCAGCCTGAGCTCTGTCTGTCCGCTTCAGCTGTTAAATATCATCTGAACTTATTTTTCATGTGACAAACACCAGGGAGACAAACCTGTACATGAAGGTTCAGAGACCTGACAGATCCTCCAAACTGAGCTGATCACGTGTTTGATTTGGTTTAGTATTTAGAGAAACAACATCTGAAGCAGCTTCCAGTGAAAACACACACACACACACACACGCACACATGTGGTTTGAGAGCCGGCAGTGTGACTTCTGGATGGAGCCTCTCCTCTCATCAGAGCGTGGCTCAGGTGCGCGAGCAGACACAGAGGCGTCTGTAGCTACATATGTGAGCACAAACACACACAAACAATGAAACGCTCCAAATTCACGAGTTGGCTGAATTCATTCTACCCGATTAATCATGCGGTTAATTGGCACCGATTTAATTAAGGCGTTAATTAACAGCCGACTTAGATCATCAATTAAGATGAACTTCACCGTCCTGCACGCGCTGGCTCCGGGTTTTAAAACAGCCTGCAGTCTGTCAGAGGATATCCAAACACTGTTCAGTGACTTGTTTTCTGCTCTCACTCTGATTTCACTGACTGCTCCGGTTGAACACACTCACTTCTTTTTTTTTTCTTCCTCTCATACAAACACAACCTGAATCTCGACAGGCCTTTAGTGGACAGTCCTGATCACACAGCTGAGAGGAAACCACTGAGGACAGATGTCTTCATCTGGACACACACATTTTAAATTCTCTCTCTTTGGATTTCAGCTGAAGGAACAAATATAATTTTCACTAATAGGCTACGCGTTTTTTTTTATCTGAGAAAAACAAAAAAAACAACAAAAAAAGTAGGGATCACAAAGAAGGCCTCCACAGGCTCCAAGTGACAAATGATGGTTTCAGTCACAGAATCTAACGGAGCCGTTTGAACGAGTCCTAAAAAGTTCCAAACACCGCTCTGCTCCACAGCTGAACAACACAGAGGCCCCGGCTCAACAAGGATTTACAACATCATCATTACAAATCAGGCGGGAATTTATTTGAAAAAAAAAAGGAAAAAGAATAAGTGAATTCCGTCTGTGTGTGTGTGTTAAAAACCAGAGCCAGCAAGCACAATGGAGAGATCTGATAATAGATAATAGAAAGTAAATGATAAACTAATAATAAAATCTGGTTGGAAATAGTTTGTGGTTCGACCTGCACTGACTGTGTTTGATGTGTAGGTGACAATCACGATGATAAGTCGCGTGCCCAAACACACACACGCGCGCGCGCCTTCAGATACACTTGCGATAAAAGCTGAACTCAGCTTCATCCCGCAGAGAATCTGATGTTTAATCCGCATCACTCACTGCGCTGAGAGCGAGGGGCAGCGCGAAGTGACACACACACACACAGACACACACACTTTGGGGGCTCTGTTGTTTGTTATTGTTGTAATAGTTTGCAGTTTATTCAGTTGAGTTTTCCTGAACTGTGTTTCCACCCTGCGCCCTCTCCGTGGGACCGGACCGAGCTGTGCAGTCCGGCCTCAGAGGAGCAGCAGGCGCCGGGGTGGTTGGTACAGAGAGGTGGCTTTCACCTGCTGTGTTTGTAGAAAGTGAAGTTGTAAATTCAACAGAACAGGACGCTGCTTCATCCTCACACAGTCCGCCCCCTGTGTCACGGAGAGCGGGGTCAGCAGCTCTGTCGGTTGAGTCCCAAACTTCAACACAGTTCCTGCAACTGAACAGCAGCGTTTGTTGATGTAGCAGTTTACTGTGGCTGGTGTGGAGGACAGACAGGTGTTCTGCTGGACTGTTACCGTCCAGGACACTCAAAACAACAAGTTTACTTTGTCCTTCTTTGTCTCCAAAACTCTTCCCCTTTTGTTATTCTGCCATCTCTGCCTCTTTCTCCAATGTCCTCTTAAAGCTTGTTAGTTTGTTGTTGTTGTTTTTAATTTTAATTTCTAAACAGTTCCTACTTTCATCCTTCTCCTTTTTCTTTTTTTTTGAACATTAGACTTGTTTGTTTTCTATCTGTGCCAAGCTCCACATCACCAGCCTGTCTTCATCTCCTTCTTATCCGCTAAACAAACTGTAACTTTTTAACTCCTACTCAGACTGATGGAGGGAGGCAAGAGAGGGAGGGAGAGCGCGTGCACGCGCGTGCAACAGAGCGAGAGAGAGAGAGAGCTTACCTTTCTGTGGCATGCTGTAGAGAAGTGAAGTTTTGCTGCGTTTAGTTTTCCAACAGCTCCTTTCTTCTATTCTTTCCTCCAATTAGTTTCTCCTTGACTGAAGAGACAAGTGCAGAGAGACAGAGCTGGTCCTCTGAGGAGGACGGAGGAGAGAGAGAGGGAGGGAGAGCGAGTGGGAGGGCCCAGAACCCGGAGAGAGAGAGAGAGAGAGAGAGGGGGTAGGCAGAGGGAGGGAGAGAGAGAGAGAGAGGATGGAGAGTTTGAACAGTGAGAGCTGAGTTTGTTCAGGAGCAAGAAGAAAGAGAGCAAGAGAGCTCTTGACTGTGTGTGTGTGTGTGTGTGTGTGAGTGAGAGAGAGAGAGAGACATATTCAAACTGAGACTTGACAGTTCAAATAATTAGAATTAAAACATACTCCAGAAATAAAAGTAAAAACACACACACACACACACACACTTTAGTTTATTGTGATGGTGGTTGAGGTCATGTGCCGTAACATCAGCTCTGTGTTGGTCACACTGGTCACTGCGGGTCCTGACCTCTGTTCAAGCAGTGTCGTCCTATAATTTCCATGAACTGTATAAATGTTGGCCAGCAGTGCACGTGTTCGACCATAAACTGACATAAATCATCATTTAATCATAAGTCATCATTTAACAACAGCAAAAATATTTCAACAGCTGAACATTTTTTTTTCATTAAAGTAACTTCAAATTTAAATAGGCTAGAAAAAAAAGAAAAAACTAGCAGCCCACACCCTGATGTCTTTCAACAGAAGAAACTTTAAGATGAAATGAATAAATATGTCAAACTGATCAAGTCATAAATTTACAAAGAATCTAAACAAAAGTGTTTATGTTTGTGTTAATGTTTTCTTTTAAAAAAGAACTTCAACCTTAAAACAGCAGCCATGGCCCTGTGTGCATGATATGTCCAAAGCTTTACAGTTTTACTTAACATACAAGTGAAGCTCAAACCTCCTCAAGTTGTTGTTTTTTTTAATCCTCCAGCTTGCACCAGATTGTCCCCTCCTGCACTGCTTCCTGGATCTGAGCAGTGATAGGTCAGATGCTGATTGTCACTCACTGCAGAGATAGGTGTGGCCCATCACCCTCAGTAACAAGGTCCTTCACACAGTGCCTGTTCTGTTTTGCAGCACAATTATACAGTGTCCTCTGCGCAAACAGTTCGCAAAGCCCCCAAGCCGTCGCTCGTGAAGCCTGCATGCGCCACGTCAGGTCAGTTAAGCTTGACATACTAACATTTCACTCAGGAACCCAATTTGTCCACGGGCAGCTCTGCTGCTCAGGCACAGAGATGACGATGTGAAGAAGTTGCTGCTCTGCACAGCTGGTCAGTCTGTGTGTGAAGTGGCTGAGCTCATCAGCTCATGTGTGTTTGTGTGTTTGTTACACTAATTGTTGGACACTGACAGCCTTCGTGGGTAAGATGTGCAGACTCTGTTATACCCTTGTGTGATTTTTGAATGCATGTAAACCCACTAATAAAAGCAGATGGACCTCTATTCCACTGTCAGTTCGCTTTGAGAGTCTTAGTGAGAGAAATCCTAGTACCAGGACATTTTACAGACAGATCCAATGAAGTAGAAAAACTAAATTAGGTTAGATATCTGGTCTGGTCCTGTATTTTCTGCTGTACTGTCCAGTGTGAACTCTAATCTCATTATTTCTATGGCAGGTATTTAGTGACAGAGAAGGATCCACAGGTTGATGTGCTGGTTGTTCTGTTCGATCTTTTGTTCTCCACTCAACTGTGACACAAGCAGAAAGGTTCTAGTGGGTTAGTCCAAAGTCTGGACTGACTCTGATCCCCACTCCATCCCTTTATCTTGGTTTAGTAGTGTGTATAACTTTAGGACAGAGGACTGATGATGATGAAGTGCTTTGAATTCATATATGTAAATGTTCTTAAAGCTGGGGTAGGCAGGATTTGTTTTAGCAACAAAATATTACCTTTGTTTTTTTTTTTGTTTTTTTTAGGAAAACTGTGTTTTCCCATTCAGCCATCAGTTAGGAAAGCTCTGTGAGTTTGGGGCAATCACAGTGTTTCTCTATGTCTCTGTATGCAGCAGCCTGAAAAGCCTACAATGCCCCCAGTCTGGGGGTTCCTGATTGGTTGAGGGGCTGGCCCTACTCTGTCAGGAGGCCCTACTCTGTCCTCCTGATTTGTGACGATAGAGTAGGGCCAGCCCTTCAACCAATCAGGAACCCCCAGACCAGAATAGATTTGATTGATCAAAGATACCAGGAGCTGTAGGTTTGCTCAAAACAAATCCTGCGTACCCCAGCTTTAACTGAACATATAGCAGCAGCATGGAACCAGAGACTTGACACTTGACTTGGACTTGTGTGTCAGTGTCTTGTGAACTTCTGAGTGAGATACTTCACTCTGTCACCTTGGAGCACAATGTAGCTTTGTTGTCTTTGTTCAGGTGACAGGTGTGTTTAGGTGAGTGTCTGAAAGACGTCACAGCTGGAAAAAGGAACAGGAAAATGAGCAGCTTCAACTGGGTGTTGTGTTTACATCAGTGCCAGTCAGAGAGAATTGAAGCAGATGAACACCTCTGTCTACTGCAGAGTCATTTGACTGGAGTGTGAAAGTCATTTCGTCCCATTGTTGCATATACAGTGCAGATGTGGCATGTGAGTGCAGGGGCTCTCCTTGACTGAAGAAAAAGGATGAGACAAACACATAAGTCAGTTGTGTATTTAGGAAACAAAGCCAATTCCAATGACATAGAGTTTTATGTTACACTATGCAAGTGAAATGAAGAAGAATAAAGAACTTAGTGGCTGAAAGACAGGGAGATGAAAATCTTTCATTGCTGTCACCACATTTTTAAGTGAGCAGTGAAGTTGTGGAGGAGTGGGCACCGCAGAAAATCAGAGGAAACAAAGGCATTCTTCTTCCTGTAATTAGTGGCTGATGATGTGTGTTCACTGTAGGTAATGTACATTTGTAACTCTCATGACACTGAGATGAATCGGTGGCAGGGACGACTGTGGTCAATTATTGTGAATTTCAAGTTTATTTACTTATTCTCAAATCCTGTGTAGTTCTGATGAATAACTCATCATCACTGAAAAAGCTGAATTGCTTCAGTTATATCTTGGGACAAACATTCATCAGGAATACTTATTCTTTTAAGGTCACAGTTGGACTGGAGGCACCCTCACCAGACAGGTCAGCAGTCACAGGGCTGGAGAATATACACTAAAGAGACAAAAAACCATTTGCACTCAAATTCACACCTATGGGAAATTTAGAGTCACCAATTAATCTCCTTTTTTAGACTGTGGGAGTCCCAGGAGGAAACCTAGACAGGTACAAGGAGAGCACATACATGGATTGACTTTTAATTAGTTTAATGTTGTTGAAATGAATCAGTGTTTGTTTGGAAAGGTTGTAATTCATATAATGCTTGATCAGTTTTTAATTCTTATCTCTTTACATGTTTTGCTCAGACTCATTTATCCCATCAAGTAACAGGTTGAAACCTCAAGATGCTGAGAGGTTTATTAGACAAACACACCCAAAGTAGATTAACTATCCTGGGTCCATATGCAGGAACTGGGTCACTGTAGGTCAGATATCAGAGAATGCACTCCCAGTGAAAGTAATATTGTGACTGTTACTATGGCCACTACTAAATGGCAATATACTAAAAGATTTTTTTTTCTCTTCCTCACCTCATGATACCAATTGTCCCCTGCACAGATATGACCTCATTCAGCAAAAGCTTGATTACAACTGTTCCAATGTAGATAAAAATACCACACACAGATCCCATTCTATTATTTAAAAAAAGAAACATAAGTAAAGTAGTCTGTAAAACTAGGTACATATGATAGTTGTGGTATCACACCTGTGTACGTTCTAATGTTCATCTCTTGTGTCTTGTAGTAACTTTGAAAACAACAAATTAATTTTAGTTGCAATATTAATACTTAAGTCAGACAGTAAAATTATTGAATATTTCTGGCCTAGTGAACTCAGAAAAATAGGTGATCTCACAGTTAAAACATTTTTTGATGAACTGATTGAAGAGTTAAAATTCTCTGCTGGCACTAACTGTATGATTACTCTGAACTTCATCTCAGAAGCTCTTTTTTCTTACATTTAACTCACCTTCAGTTTCCTTCTCTTCCCTGAGTAGCTGACAATATAATAATACCTGTTCCACTGCCTGTCTATGCTCATACTAATCACATGGTTTATCTTGTGTAATCTTGTATCTTGTGTGTCATGACAAGACAGGCTGTCCTAGAAATAAGTTTTATATGATGATGTATACATGAGATGTGTGTATATATATGTATCCTCAGTTGCACAATTTTTAAAGCAAAACCGCTGTATTCAGTTCCTCTACCGGTTTTAGTGATGAGGAGGACACCCCTGTGGATAATTTACTGGTAGTAAACACCTGCTGAATGCCATCAAAATAAAGGTTAGCATCAATCTCAGCTCCAACAGGTCCCTGATGTTTCTGTCCTCTGTACAGCATAGGTCAAACACTGACTTTAAACATGAAACGGGAGGAGCTTGGTGAAAAGAGGCAGCTCCCATGATCCAATGCTACTTCATGATGATGTCCCCCAATATCAGAGAGACCTCTAGAGGCAGTTCACACCATATGTTTAACTTTGTTGCTCCCAAGCAGCGCCAGGTGACTCACTTCCCCCCTGTCGTGATTATTGCAGCCCCTAGAGGGTGTTGAATTTAAACATACCGTTCTGAACTATTTGCTCAAATGATTGATTCTGTCGTTCGATTGTGCCGTTACACTCTTAATGGTCCACACAATTATTTTACACAGCATTTGCATATGCCAGGGTTCAGTCCTGTGGTTAATTCAATTCAGAGCAGCAGTGTTAAATGCATTACTGTAATTGGCAGTTGTGAGTGTGTTCATATTTTAGCAGGTTCATGTCAGACACACACTCGGTCGTGGTCCTCTTGCAGCCATCTCTCTCCCAGCACTGAATGAGAATGAGGCGATGGAAGCTAATGTATGATCAGATGCCGCTGACCTGAACATTAAACTCATGTCTTGTGTTGTCTATTAGTCTTATTAATGTCTTTAAATTCCCGTCTGTAACACGGTGATATCTCTCCATCCCCTCCCCCATCCCTCCATCCTCATTCTCTACCCTCCCTCTCTCTTCCTCCATCATTTCCTCCCACTGTCCATTCATCTTTGCTTTGTACTAATCCTAATGTGAGGGTATGTAATGGAGGGATTTCTCACTGTCCCTCCTTCACACCATGTGGAAGTTTAAGATTACAGGTCAAAAAGCAAAGTTAGAAGACCAAAATCAAAACTTTATCGTCCATGTGCTCATTTGTGCATTGACTCCATTTTTGAGGTTCATTGTTTGATAAAATATGATAAAGCAGGTTATGTTACATTTTGCTACTTTGGGACATCTACTGGTCGTAGTAATTATGACATGAGTAAGCAAAGGAAAAAGTGCAGTGATGTAGTATTAAGAGACAGGTAGAGTCCACTTTTGGAGGAGGTTGTGGTGGGTGGATGAATATGACACAAAGGAGCAGGGTGAAACCAGCTATTTATATTGTAACCAAGACCACAAGGAAATAATGAATTTGTAATGTTAAGGAAATATTTATCTTACCCCTTTTCCATAACCTAACCAAGCCATGACCATTGCTATAGTAACCATGGCAACATAGGTATGTACACCACTGTCGATACAGCCTGAATGTTCGTTATTGTGACGCCAAAGAGCCGCTACCTCCTATGTCACCTCAGATAGGAGCACTACACAGCTTTTACACAGAAGGTTCAGTTTACTCATCCTGGCTAAGTCCTAAACAGCTGTAGAAAGCAAGCTGTGGCTCTGGACAGCTGGACACCTGAGAGAATGACCTTGATGATGTCACAGTGATGTCATATTTCAGCTCTAGCTTAAGAATTAAAAAGTAAAGTAAAAGTACAGTAAAGTAAAAACCAATGATTCCCACCCTGCTCTAAGAGCAATACATCTTTCCACAAGGCTAGCACAAGGTATGTTTGTTTCAGGTTATTGAATGCTAATGACAACATAATTATGAATATGATATTCCATTTCTGTTTGTTTGTAGTCACTTATTTTACTATTTTAACTATTTACGAGGTGGAGTTCATTTCTTCCAGCTATCTTTTGGTGTTGTTGAGTCCATTCACACATGGCAAAGTTAATTTCCAAACTGTTAATTGAAAAGCATTACAGCGGTTAACTACAGCAGTTTCAGTGCAGTGGAAGCTGGACTGTTGTGTGTCTTCATTTCTGCTTGTGTTACCTTCATAATTACACGACATTATCTCAAGACACTGCGTTATAATAATTAACAGTTCCCTGTTATAATTAACAGTCCCACAGCAACAATTAGCAGTTTGTACCAATAGATGATTTAGATGATTGTGGGACATGATGATGAACTTGATGTTCAATTTATGGCACATGTGGTCTAGTTCACGCAAATAGAAAAGGGATAAGGTGGCTTGAACAGCAGAAACACAGTGAAGACAATTAGGGCAAGGGGGAAATGGGATCTGAAGTGACTGCAGTTGTCTTTGAATAGAAGACAGGAAAAAGAGTGAATTGGCAAATCCTTAGCAAAAGGGGGGGAAAGTAGAAATTGCAGTGAATAAGGCAGATTTCTATTGGAAAGGTAGAGACTGTACAGTGGTGTAAATCTCATCATGCCAAATCTAAAGGTAATTCCTTCTCCTTCAGTGTTTTAACCAGACCTTTATTAGTTTGTGCCGATGACATGTATGATACGACTTACGGGAGAAATCTGTAAAACAAGTGTTACGGTTCATTTAGTTATTCTCTGTTTTGCCATGATTAATTAACTGTCCACAGCCCCACAGCTTGAGTCAGAGTACAGCTCCTTCTGGACACGACTCTTATATGTGAAAGTTGTTCAGTCCTGATGTTTACCTGACTTAAAGTACTGAAGAAGTAGATTTTCAAAATACTTAAGTATGCAAAAGTACCTTTTTTTATGTCAACACATTTATATCCCTCATCTTTATTTAATGAAACTTCTAGTGCCAAATGCAGTTCATATTAATGTTTGAATAATCAGCATAAAAATACCACACATAATTCCTGGTTAATTACTGTTAATTACACAGATGCATTAGAGAGACAGTGAGCTGGAGCCACTGAGCCTCCATGTGAGACATCTTGGTCCGTGTCTGTGTCTGAAAAACAGCACAGAGAAAAAAAACTAACTAACTCTCCTAGTCTCTTGTTTATAGAGTGGACATGCAACAGACAAACCCAGCACTGCTACTAGTTGTTTATGAGATAGATATGCTGGACATTATAAATGTAAACATTCACTTAGTGAAATGATTTCAGGTTGTTTTATCCCTTTACATTGTCAGTGCATTACAACGTGGGGACACTAAGGGTCTTTACCATTTCATGTAGGCCTAGCTTTAGGTGTGTTAGGACACTAACAGGTAAAAACATGAATTATTTTTTTCCTCTGTGATAAACATGGTGTCTATCACATTTTCAGAATGAAAGAAAATACATTCATTGTCTAAAACAAGTAAGAAATTTAGCAGTATCAATAGTACAACACGAGTCTCTAAGTGTAGTGCAATAAAAGCCAGGGGTTTTTAAAAACATCTAAAATACACATATTGTACAGATATTGATAATATAGGCTGATCAAAGGCATCCTGGAACTGCTGTCATTCAGCTCCACATGATTATGTGTTTCTGGTAAAAACTAGGGAGGGACATGTCACAGATGTTGATTGTCATCTAAGCCAATAGCATTGAATATCACCTGTGATGAAGCTGCTGCTGTGGAGGAATTCTCTCCCTCACCTTCACCTCCCCCTGATGACTTCATTGATGAGTCGAGCAGGGATGAAACAGGGGGAGATTATGAAAACAGTTTTGGAGTGAGACTATATACACTATTTTTGAGCCTTGAGTCGCAGGTAGTTATGTTAGTGCTAGCAGGGAAAGACAGGCTCACTTTAGTTAGTGGTTTGTGGGTCCACTATGGACATTGTGACTGTGATCGGCAGGATTTATAGTTTTATAGAAACAATTTAAATTGAATGCCAGATTAGGAACAAACTTGAGTGCAGGATGAGTCTGTTGTTTTCCAGGAAGAGATAATGCATGGATTTTAGGGCGCTGTATAGCTCAGTGGGTTGAGGCGCCCTATATGCAAAAGGTATACAGTCCTCACTGCAGCTGGCCCCGGTTCAATTCCCCCAGTGGCCCTTTGCTGCATGTCACTCCCCCTCTCTCTCCCTCCCCAATTCCTGGCTCTCTCTGTCCTATCAATTAAAGGCAGAAAAGCTCCAAAAAATATTTGAAAATGTATTTTGATGTAATGATAATAATGTTTTGCCATGAATTTAGCAAATACTGAAATAAATAAACAAATAACAGGGTTATACAGATATAGCTGGGAAAATACATTTTTAATGTCATGATGAGGCCTTCATGTACAGTGCTGAAGTAAGAGTGAATCTTGGCCCTGTACGTTGTGAGCCATGACAACATGGATATAAAAGAAGAGGACCTGAGTGTTAACAGCTTCTTAATGTTTCTCCTGATTGT
>OMNW01010350.1:0-10840 GCA_900303245.1 Selene dorsalis
AACATTTTTTCCCCTCCATGGAATAGGCCAGCGCTCCTGTCAGCCTGCCGATAGTTACAGCTGTTTTCCTCTTTCTTTCTTAATGCATTTCACACTTTACTCTGAGCATCTTTGGGCTTGTAATGGGGGAATACATGTCACAGTTAACAGCAGCATGCATCATTCTTGCCCACCAAGAATATAGAATACAGTGTCATATCCCATTTTCTTCTGTATAGATTATATTTATATTCCCTTACCTTCTGCCTTATTCATTAGAAATTGCTTAAGGGATGCTTTGGAAATTCCGGACAGTTGTTCTTTCAGCTACTTAGTCACGACCCTTTCAGGAGGCAGTTACCAGGGCTGGAACATTTTCTGCTAATGAGAGAGGGGCATTCTCCTTTCCCAGAGCTCTCTGTCAAGGAAAATGGACTCTAATTATAATAGAAAAGCCTGCCATTATCCTAAACATGGCAATATCAATGTCAGGGAACAAATCACTTTTATTTTGTTTGTCTTTTGTAACATCAGGCAGCTTTTCAAAAGGTTCATAGACAAAAAAAAGCATCCGAAGAGGTACAAACCCAGTCCCAAATTGTGAATTGATAGACCAGTCAATATGTTCCAAACAAAGCAGGACTGGTGTATAGATGGCATTGATGACATTATTATGCAGGAAGAAGATGTCTTTAGTTGCAGGGATTGCATCACAGTGAATAGGGGTGATGATGGGCTGTTGGGGAGGGTGTGCTAGTGATAGATAGGAGGTTGTAGTTTGGAAAGCATGCAGGAACAGTGGGGGTGGGTGGGCTGACTAACATGCAGTATTCTGCTGTTTCCTGTCCTCCAGCTGTGAGGGCCATGGCTGCCACAGCACTATTAGGGGGTCCGGGTCACCGCCTGCCGAGCGCTCCATTGTCAGCTGCCCGCTTAACAGACACAGAGGGGAGAGAGAGGTCCAACCTCTATTGTGGCACGGTTGCAAAACAGCAGAGGAGACGGAAAAAAAACAACAAAAAAAACATCTGATGACTGTATAATTACACAGTGAATGCAGGCCCCCCTCCCCCCAACAGCATTTTTCTCCTTTTTTCTGTATTCATTCCTTTTCTTCCCCCTGTCTCTTTCTTTCTTTTCTTTTCTTTTTTTTCCGGTAGAGTGTCTGCTAATTAAGCGCTTCCATTAGGCAGCCTGTAATTGGTTTGAAAAGTAATGACAAGCAAGTTTATTTACAAGGTAATTAGAATAAAGGCAGGCTTTGTACTGATAATAATCATTTACAACTGCAGTAAAAGAGAGAAAAAAAATCCAGAATCACTATTATTTGACGGACAGGCAGTTCAGCACACTATATGTAGTTATCAGTGTTTTATCCTGTCTGTAAACACACTTCTCTCTAGACATGGACAGCCCTGTTTTCATTCTGCTGCTGTGTTGTTCAGTGTGCAAATACAGGCCTTTGGCTGATAAATGGGTGAGCCTGAGCTAAATTAAAGAAGACATACTGGGCAGCTTTCTTCATCTCTCCCCTCCCTGCCTTCATACCATCATTATGCTAAATGTACAGAACTGGTCTGTCAGCTGAAAGCTGAAGACTCTGCTTAGTTGGTGTGATGGCTTGAAGGGAAGAGTCAGACATTGTGTTATTCCAATAATGTACAATTTTCCTCTCACAGAGGATTGGTAGGTGGATGCAACGGAGATGGCAGGCGTACAGTGGGAGGGTTGACGGAGAAGGAGTGAGGGAGACAGAGGCAGACAGAGTGAGAAAGAGGGGGGTAATACCCATACACTTGGACATCTCTGCCCTTCACTTTCCAGGCAACAGATGGAAACAGTGTATTAAGGCACCCAGGGGCAACCCTGGGCACCCTGGCATAGCCGAGGCATGGCCAGGTTCAGGGGGAGCAGGTGGGCATCTGTTCCATGCCCTTAATCGCTTGCCGCACCCGCCATCCCTGTGGTGAGCTTGGCTTTTTGTGTGTATGTGTGAGTGTGTGTGGGTGTGTAGAGATGTATTTATATCTGTGTAGAGTTTAGGTGTCTTGGTGTGTCGCCTCTCTGCTGCCTTCAGTCAGGGGTAAGGGGGATTTATCCTCTTGTTGCAGGCTGGTTTCACAGGCTGAGGCTCTCTACAGGCAGGGCTGCTGCACTAGGAGCGATCTGCAGCGAGGAGCTCAGCCATTGGTTGCCACCTTTTCTTCACAGCAGTGCAACTACATCGAAAAACATCTTTCATCCTAATTGGAGATAAGACTATGTCAGGCATGGTCAACAAAATCAGATGATGTCTTGTAGATAAGCAAACATAAATTTAGGTGAACATCTGCCATTGTTCTCACGGAGATGGATGAGTGTGTGTTCTTCAGGACGTTACACTCTTCTACTTCACTATTATACAGCAAGCATGACAATGTTGTTGATGCTCTTCAATCACAGGTAAGTGACTGCAGACAGTCTCTGCCATGTTAAAGCACCAGTAAAGATTTTGTTCCTCCTGTTGTCGGCTTGGACAAGTTTCCATGCTTAGCTTTGAAATATTGGGCCGGACTCTATAGCAAACATAAACAGCCTTCAGTAAATATGATTGGCAGTCATGTTTCAAAGCCAGGCTAATTCCATTAAGCTATTGATCTCCCTCTGCCTCAGTTTTGGCCCCGTACTAGCTTGGAATACCTGTTTACTTTGCTCAGGCCCTGGGCTCACGCTGTCTGTCCGTCCGCCTGTCTGTCTGTCCGCTGCTCTTACAGCAGGAGAATAACTTTTCAGACGTTTCTCAACATGGTGCAAGTGCACGGTGGATAAACAAAAAGGAGCAGCTTGCACACTGCACAACAAAGCAGAGATGCTGACTGAGCTGGATACTGCAAAAGAGGTAGTTTCTGATACAGCTAGGATGTATGGTCGTTTTCAGGATGTGAAAACTGTCCACCGCCCATAGTCCAGAGTACTAAATCAAATCTGCATGCTTATAACCTTGTACTAATACTGTTTAAAGGATTTCATCTGATGGTGTGTAAGTCCCCTGTTTTCCATTTGTCTTTGTCTTTCTCTGTAGTTTGTGACTCATTCCTTGTCGTGGTTTTGTATACTATATTAATCTTCTGCCTTCTGGTTATATCACAGTCCAGAATGATCTGTATGAAAAAAAGTATATTACTAGCTCTCCCTGCCTGAGCAGCACACTTTATTGCTGTCAAACCAAGCTTGAGATTTGGGGGGAATCGGGAGCAAAGAGGGGGGGATGAGAGAGACGAGAGGTGAGGGAAGAGAAAGCGAGAGAGAGAGAGATGATGGCTCAGGCTTGACTGGAGAGTTAGCTGCTGTTCCACTTGAGTTTTACTTTACTGAGCAAATCATTTGGTTGACTGGTGTGCCCCCCACCCCCCTCCCATTCACACTTCCTCCACCTTTTGTCTACTCATCTCCTGTCCCACTCTGCCCTCTGCCGCTCTCATATCCATATTGGGGAAGAGTGTGTGTGTTTGTGTGTTTGTGTCTTTTTGCGTTTGTACGGGGTGGGGGTGGGGACCGTTTACCCCATGTGTCCTGCTGGTCATGAGCAGGGGTATAAGCAATGATAACTCACCACAACTTCCAGATCACTGAGCTGTGTGGGTGCAGATAGGGTAAATTTGTGGCCCCACTCCAGCAGCATAATCCAAATGAAGTGTGTCTGTGAGCGTTGCTGTTTGTGTGCACGCGTATGTGCGAATGTGTGTGTCAAAATTGTCCTACTTTACAGTCAATGAAGAGCTTATGAAATTTTAAAGTTAGTCCCAGTAAGTTTTTTCACCCACTTCTACTCGCAGACCACACACACACACGCGCGTGTGTGGAAGCCCACACATGCACGCCTAGACATATAAATGGCACACTGTAAGTGTCCGGTTTATTGTCTTTGCCCTTAGGTATGTTCTCTGAGCTACTTCACAGCACTGACTGGCATATTATGGACTAAGGAATGAAGAACTACTTAGGAACGCAAGACCACATCCCAATCTTATTTCTCCTCCGCACACATAAGCGCACTTAACTACACACGCCGACAAAGACACACATCCACAGGAACGCACACACGCATAGTAGCTGAGCTTTGAGGAGTAACGAAGCAAACAATGAGTTTCCCCAGTGCATTGTGGCTCGGCTGCCCTGCTTTAAATGTGAGGAGAGTCATCAGCACTTAAACGCTTGATTGATGGCACAGAAGTGAGGATGATTGTGGGATATGCCAGCTCCAAATGACAAGCAATTACTCATTTTGTGTAATGAAAACCTTAACACCAATCATTGAGGCTTTACACCGTGCTAACGCTTTATGTAATATTATATGTTCCCTTCATCCACCCCCCTGCTCCCACCCCCGCTGCCATCCCTCTGGTGTCGCAGCAGACGTTTACTAAATAACATAATTTGTAATGGCTGAAGTGATGGCACAACATGCCTGCTAAGTGAGTGAGCAGAGGTAAGTGTTTTATGGCTGAGGGTTGTTGTTTTTTTTGATGAAACAGATCTATGGCAGAGAGCGGAGAGCCCTGGCAGGTCTACTTACAGTAGCCCTGCAGACATCAGTGCCATTAGGTCCTCTGATTACCATTCTAAATGTTTGCGCCGCTTTAGCCCAACACTATCATCCGTCCGGCAAAGGGTTGCTATGGCAACTAAGGCTTAATTATGGTTTTTATATGTGTTTGTATGTCGGCGCGCGCGTGCACGTGGCCCTGAGCTTTAGCCAGCGTTATATCTGTGGGTGTGCGTGCGTGTGTGAATGCGCACATGCACATGAGCGGGTGTGTTCGTCAACAGCTCTGTGGCGTGAGATAATGAAAGTGCTGTCCTCCTTTCTCTCGCTCTCCCTTTGCTCTGCCAAGACTACAATTACCCCTGCACTCCTCTCCCCCACAAAATCACTGTAATTATCTGTAGCCTGCATGGGCACACTGGCTGGCAACAGGTGCCATGTGAATGCTAATCCCCTCCCTCTGGCCACATGCTATTCTTCTGCCTGGCCTCTGACAAACCAACTGTCACTGGCAGAAGGAAAGACACTCCAAAGCTGTGCGCTCCTTCAGAGCCGCATGCGTGTGGACAATAATTAAACTGCCCAGAGATGTTAAGTTGTGGGATGTCAAGTGTAGTTAAAATGTAGAAGCTTTTGTTGGACACGTGCGGTGGGTTGTGTATATATATGTATGTGGGCATGTGTGAATTATGGCATGGCGTCCTTTCCTCCTTATGGTGATGGGTGCGCATGAGCTTAGTCTGCATACACAGAAGTGGGAGAGCAGACACATACACATACACATGCACATGCACACAACCGCGCACACAGATTTGACATCAATCCATGGCATTAAATGAAGTGTGAAAAACAGGTCAGAGAGGACTTCCTGTCTTTATAAACAGCCTAAACGCTATCCAGATGTTCCATGCCTCTCCTGTCCCTACGAAATCTGCTCACGTCAGCACTAAATGGCAAAATATAGCCTCTTTAAAGTGATATACACTAACTGAGGCAAGGACATCAGTGCGCACTACCTTGGCTGCTGCACTTTGACTATGGTCGGGAGTAAAAATGTCAGGTCCTCTACCTGTATTTATAGCACATTTCACTGTCTCTGCTTGAGTGCCATCCCAACGAAAATGAGCAATATCTCTTTATTTCTACTTTTGCGCGGCCATCTGTGCCAGGGATCAGCTGTGCTTTTAATAGACCTCATCTGACATGACAGGGATTCGCGGGAGGACGAACAGCGGTCTACGCAGTCTTATGTAAATATGGAGCTGAAGAATATGAGCACAAGGTGGGAAGGAGACACAGAAGGATCTGGAAATCCCCAAGCACCAATGGCACTCGCTTTTTAGGAAAGAGTAGACTCTCTTCTTAATGCAGCCAGCACAAGACGGTAGAAGTACTCTGAGTTAGTGTGGCGTAATCTGAAGTGGTGGATCAGGTGTCGCTTGTCTCCACATGGTTGACTTTATCCAGGCTGTTTGAGCCATAGTGTCCTGACTGGCTCCGCTCTCGCTCCGCCTGGTACATGAAAGCACTACGAGTGCATGTTAATACCGGAGCGAGGGGATATCGAGTGTAAAACATTTAGCCGGCTATTATTTTGAATGCAGTACATTAAGAGGAACAATACAACGGTGGGGACAGATCAAATCAATAAATGAATAAATGATGATGGCTCTTACTTTCAAGGAACCCCTAAATACACACACACACACACATTCACTCACAAGTACTTGACGGTGCTCCCTGGCCTCCTCTCTAATGATCGTTAGGCGTACTGGCTTGACCTTTCCTTCACAAAGACGGAGAAATATCCAGGACGACTGATTGTCGTCTCTCTTTTCATTCCGCCCCCTCTTCCCTGTCAACTCACCCATTATTCTGGACACAATCCTTTTGACATGGGGGCTGCGTTCAATGTTTAATGCTGTTTGTTTTATATTCCTGCCTCATTTCCTTATATAAAAATTTATGATGACATTCTCTACCTTCCATAAAATATTCATAAATGTCATTATTAATAACTTTCATAGATCATCTAAATTGATCCTTCTGTCTGCTTTTATCTATGCTGCCCACCGTGGACCCACAAGTTTTTGTGTGTTCGGTTTTGTATAGACAGGACGGTACAGGTGTTCTTGAATGTATGTGTGTGTCTTTGTGTTTTTGAGAACATGTGTGTTGGGCATGGAAGCTACAGTACAGAAGTATTGGCTCTTTGTGAGCTGGGCACTAATCACCTGCATTTTTATGAGACCACTGACAGATCCAAAGTAGAAGCTCCCATTCATATGGTCCGTTGGAGTTACACTTGAATCTGGGCTTTTGCTATGTGGCTTAATGGCTTTATTCCTCGTTGGAACATTTTGTGAATTGAATAATTTGCATTTTGAGCTAATTGTGCATAAATGAATGTGTAACCTGTGTGGTAACAGCTATAGATCCAGGCGTGAATCTTCCTTGCCCTCATCTCTCTAATATATAATGGATTCCTCTCTCTCTTGCTTAGTGTTCCCTATAAAAATTTCAGATGTCCCATTAATCATTCATGGTCTAATTTCACTTACATGACACATGCATTATATGACATGCAAAACATATATATGACTAATTTTGCCTAAGATAACAAGTCATGAGAGGTCATACATTTTCCTCCACCTATCACTCTCGCTCCTCTTTATTTTTCTTTCTACTATTGCTATATGCTCTTCTACTGACACACTGAAACGACTTTTTCACTGTGAATGTTGATGCTAAAGGGAGGACCTAAGTGAGCCTTATTGAAATGACAACAATTTGTTGTATTGTTCTCCATGTCTCTTCCTCTGGATTTGCTGGTTGTCTGTTTTAATGATAGGTCTGAGCCTCAGAATGTCCTTCTGTCTCCTGTCCGCCACCCTGACACAGAGATGAAAGATGAAATAGAGATTGTGACTGATGCAATTACGGTGCTGCTGATTGAAGGAGAGGCCAAATTATCACCGCCCTGATTGGGCTTTGTCTGGACTGAGAGCATGCCACGCTCTGATTAAAGTGTCGTAGAAATGTGTGTGTGTGTGTGTGTGTGTCTTGGACAGTAGGAAGGCTTTGGATTGGAGAAAAGAAAAAAGACACTTTGTCATCTCTGACCTTCTCATGAGAGTCCTCCTTCACAAGAGCAGAATCAATGCACATTCTACTGAATCAAATATAATGTAATTGCTATGTGATTGGCTTCTTTTTGCATTTTTGAAAATATTTTTTAGAAAGTGTAATAGTGTCTTTAAGGGGTTACACTACCTCTCTCTGACTTTAATTTCTTCATTCACTTCTTATCAAATTTCATATCAGCTGGATTTAAATCTGTGCTGCAGCATCCATTTTGTACCACTGGAGGCCTCCTTTCTGTCTGTTTCCATCTCTATTCTTGTCTTATAATATAACCTAATGCACTTTCCATATTTTTCTCGCACTGTCCAGCATGTTTTTCTCATGGATGCTTTTTCTGCCCCCTCCCCAACCCCTTTTCACTCTCCCTCCTTCTGGCCTCTCTCTCATCTCCTGCTCCACTCTTGCATCAGTCTTTTTCAAACAGCTTGTGTTCAGCTGAGCTCCAACTTCAAACATACATTTTAAAAGAACCGAAACTATCTCATGTTAGAAAAAAAAGCCCCTGAGTCTTATTTGCCCAGCGCTGCCACACTCTCTCTCCCTCCCTCCCTTCTTCTCTCCATCCAGCCCTACATCCGTCCCTCCCCATCCAAAATGTTGTTTGTTTATCATCATTGGAGCATTCTAGCTCCAGGTTGTTGCATCAGAATTAGCAGCCCGACCAGCGCCGATGCATGCAGGGTGCGTGCGCATGCATGCGCAGTGGTGCTGTTGGTTCATTTCTAATTTCAGAGGGAGTTAGTTCATCCCTGTGGCTGATCCCAGGAGCCAGCTTTTGGCTGTAGACTATTGCAGCCTCACAGCATGGCAACATGGAGGTAACACATCACATAACTCACCCCCACCCTATTTCTGCATAGGACCAACTTGAAAGGCTTTACTCTCTCTCAGCATGCGCCTGATCCCTCCCCTTATCTCTCCATCCATCCTGTCTTCTGCCGTTCCCGCCCTCCCTGTGCTCGCTCCTCTTGTAGACTGTAATACAAGGCCTTTAAATAATTACACACAGAAGTCTTCTAGAGCGAGCGAATGGGAACCGGGGGCTCAGTGAAATTGAACCCCTTCACCGTGCAGCAGTTTATACCATCTTAAAGCAGGATACTGATAGGCAAAGCTGTGATCGTCTTGTGTGTCTCTGTGTCGGTTTGCCTGGCTTTTTAAAACCAAGCCTGATGTAATCTGTGGGAAAAATAGCTTTCTAGTGACAGAGTATCTGGTTGGAGATCCCCAGGCTTTATCTGTAAAGGGAATCTGTCAGCTGGGAGAGCCCTGAGTGACAGGGTCTGAAAAAAAGAGGATGATCCGTACTTAAGACTTTAGGCAGATCAGAAGTTAGGTCTCTCTGTGACTGAGTGTTGCTTGAAAAAAATCACGTAATTTCTATACCTTTCTTTAGGTATAGGTGAACTTTCTTTCCCACAGGTCTTCTATCACTTTCCTAACTAACATTTAATGAATCCACGCAACCTTGACTTTCACGAGACCCAGTGGGTCTAGTCAAAGATGCATTATGAGAACAGTAACAGAGCCCTCTGCTTCTGTGTGCTAAAGTGCTAAGATATTGCCGTCTCCTCAGTGTTAGGTGAAGCAGGGGGCGAAACAGAGCAGGGGAACTGACAGATACAGATAATAATTGTTCCTTGTTTTTATGGTTTGCCAACAAGCAGCAAAGTACACGAAACGAAAAAACAAACACTATAGTCTTCAAACTACAGCTTCTTCGTGTGGAGGCATTTCAAAAAGTAGCATAAAAGTAACAGTCGCCCACTGAACACTCCAAACCAAGATCATGTGAGCAGCTATATATGGTCGAGGGCTACCATCAGTCGAGCTGTACTTTTCACCACATCACCTGCCAAGTGTAGGTTGCTTTGGAATTGGGTGCTGGGATTTGGCTTTACCCAGGCTCCCGCTGATGTCTATACGTATGAAGGAGGTTGGTGGATGGAGCCTAGCTCACAGCTTGAGTCCTGTTAATGCAGATGGCTGTTTCTGCTGGCGTAGGGGTAGGGGTTTATGTGCAATGCCAATGAATATTTATGTGTTTAAAGCACATTTGTGGTGGGAGGCTCCTGTGGATATGAGAACAAGACTTTGACTCAGAGCTTTAGTGAGTGTCAGGGGGTGGAAGGGGCATTGGAGTGTGGCTTAGGGGGATGAGGGTTTCTATTCAGTTAGCTTTATGGCTTAAAATGTCTTTGTATTTATCAATGGCACCGGGACATGAATATGCAATAAAATATTCTGTAAAAGTGAGTGGACTGTCCACCTTTCTCTCAGACTGTTTAAAAAAAGATATTATTTATAATACTATGAAGAAATTTGGTATTTGTAGGTATAAGTAGATCACAATATTAGTGATTGGACATATAGTCTTGTGACATTAATTTAAAAAATCATCATACAGTGATTCATCCATTCACACCTTAACACATACGGTAAATAACGTTATACACAGACAAAACACGTCTGTCCCTGGTGACTGTTTGGACTCATGTTGCGGTTGCTGGTTCACTCAGAGAAGTAAACACTGAGTTAGTCTTAAGGACCTTTGAAATAAAAGTGTCACATTTGCACTCACGGTGTTGTTTTGTTTCACTCCACGTGGAAAAACCACAGTAGGAATGTTGAATTGATTTTGGGGGCGGAGTTTGCAGACTTTGATTGCCTAATGTAATGATGAAGTGTCTTCGGCCCCCTTACTGCTTCCCTACTGAGCATGTACTGTATACACGGTACAAGGCCACCACTAATCAAGTTCTCTCTCTTTCTCTCCCCCATGCCTTCGCCTCTGGTGCATCTCCAACATCAGGTAAGAAATTGTTCTATCATTCCACCAATCAATAGCAATATGGCCTGTAGCTAGCTACACACTGACACTGTCTACACTCAAAGATTTAGATGTGTGCAAATGGCAGCCGTGATATTTTACTCCAGACACCGACAATATTATCAGAGCCCAGGTGGAGCAGCACAGTAAATCCACCTCCTCCCTTTGTTTAGATCTTTTATCAAGACTGATACTTCCCGTGTAATGAAAGCTATTTGGCAAGGGCTGTCGCTTCGTGGTGTCCTGGGAGGGGGCTAAAAATGCTGTGGCTCAGTGTTGAGAGCAGCTCAGTGCTCAGTTCAGGTACTGCTCCTGCTGACTTCTGGTCCATCTCCTCAGTCAGCTCTCTCCCCACCCACCCC
>OMNW01010352.1:4837-19682 GCA_900303245.1 Selene dorsalis
CATGACATTGAAATAAGAGATAGATAGATAAGATTAGATTAGATAGATAGATAGATAGATAGATAGATAGATAGATAGATAGATAGATAGATAGATAGATAGATAGATAGATAGATAGATAGATAGATAGATAGATAGATAGATAGATAGATAGATAGATAGATAGAGGAAAGAAACTTTTTGGGAAGTCCAATTGTCCGAGTGACTGCTGTTATCTGTGCCACCTGCTGTGTAAACTGTAAACAAGTCCAAGTGTGCATGTTGTGTGTGTGTGTTTGCCTGTGTGTGTGTTTGTATGTGTGTGTGTTTGTATGTGTGTGTGTGTGTATGTGTGTGTGTTGGAGCCACTGATCCACAGTTCAGCTGGGTACTGATATAAAGCCAGCACCAGGGTAAGTCAGATGTTGCCAGTTTATAACACACACACAGCCACTCTCTCCACTTGCACAGGGCACACACACACACATACACACACAAGTTTACACACACAGATGAGCAATAAAGCAAAAAAAGAAAAAAAAAAGAAGCCCAACAGCCTCTTCAGCTCTATTGAGCAGTGTAACCTGAGCATGAAGAAGACATTACTGCACAGTGTCTGTTTTTCTTTCCCTTCATCTCTTTCAGTCCCGTGGGGCATGGACTTTTATGCGTGTGTGTGTATGTGTGGCACACATATATTTCCGCAACTAGCTACACTCGGTGTAGGTGAAAAAACCCCTGCTGATCTAGCCATTTCCTCTTTACATCAGCAACCAAACACACCACAGGGTAACAACACATTCTACACACCTCCACCTCCCTGTCTTCCTGTCTCTCCTCCCTCCTGCAGCATCTCTGCCCTCTCCTGCATTTCTATGTACCGTGTCTTTTCCATCTCAGTGTGTCTTCATGCCTTCCATCTCCCCTCCCCACCCGCATCCTCTGCCTAACTTTACCCAGTTTTTCTGTCCATTTCATTCTCATTCCTTCATGTACACATTCCCTGTTCACTCTACATCTTTCTCCTTCTGCCTTCAATAATTCAGGCGCCTTTTCTCTGGGTGCACAGTGTGTGAGATAGGAGAGTCCCTTCAGGGACACAGACAGCGAGCCTGAGAGCGTGAACATTGGATATATTCGCAACTGATGGAAGAGAGTGTGTTTCAACTGTGTGTTCGTTGGGAAAATGTTCTGCATGTTTAAAGCTGCAGGGATGGACTGCAGGGGCTAGGACACATGTATTTATGTGTATGTGTGTGTGGTCAGTGTGTACGCTGCAGTCTGAGTTTTTGTGATGTGGGTGTGGGTGTGTGTTGTAGAGGTGGACGTGGAGTGCTAAGTTTGTAGGGAGGGTTTGTTTTTGTGATTATTTGTATACGTGTGTGTGTGAGATATAGACCAGTCAGTGCAGATGTCTTGATGCTTTACAAGGCTCAGTACTCTCTGTACCATTAGTTAATTCATTTAGTTAAGTCAGAAAGATAGATGTTAGTTAGCTGCTAAGATTTCATCAAATGTTTAATATAATACAAAGAATCTTCAGTTAACAACATTTCTAAATGACATTTTGTCAGATGTTTTCTCTTCATTATCTCTTGCATGCTTCACAGGTCATATTAGCACACCAATGTTATTATGTGCAAATATTAATAACAAGTAATTCTACATTCATATTTATTTCATAAAATCCCCTTTTCATTTAGTGATTCATACATTTCCAATAAGATATTTGTGTTCTCACCATAAATACACAGGATTAGTTGACTAAACATTTAGACGTTGCTAAACTCTCTGGTAGTTTTATCAATGCTAAACAATTGTTGCATGTAAAATGTCACTTTGTATGTAGGCACATAGATTAAACTAGCATATAACCACAGAGCAATGTATAACAACATTCAGCTCAGGCAATTCAACTTTACCTGCAAAGAAGAAAAGCCTCAGGTGCTCGCAGTGCTAATGTTAGCCACACTAGGTAAATCAATATGACATGCACTGGTTGCTGTCAATTACCTAGACGGATTTTTTTTTATTTTGGCGTGTTTGGTGTGAGGCATTCAGCTTTTTCACACAGCAGATTTGCTACTGTTAATGTTGTTACTGTTTGTGACATGAATTTACCACTGGTGAAGCTTATGTGTTATTTCTTTTCAGCCTAACTACCACAATATCCACAGTGGACAGTTTTGCTAAATGCTGGATTTAGCTGGAATTGAATGTCCCAAAAGACTCAATGTCTAGTTTATTTTTTCATGTAATATCAGAAGTATCTCTTCATACCAGCTGCAGTATGGTCATGATTAGGGGAACAAAGAGGTGATGGTCCACAATTAAAACACTTGGTGTGACGTTTGGAAAGGTCTCAGGTATGGTGAAAGACTATAAAAACAATAACTGATAGATCTCTAGATACAACAAAACATGACATTGGAATAATGTGCAATATGTTTTGGAGATAGATAGATAGATAGATAGATAGATAGATAGATAGATAGATAGATAGATAGATAGATAGATAGATAGATAGATAGATAGATAGATAGATAGATAGATAGATAGATAGATAGATAGATAGATAGATAGATAGATATTCAGCCTAATGCTGCATGTGAATAAAGCAGGTAAATCCACTAAATCTTTCCCTGCCTTGAGACTTCCACAGAGAGGGAAAGAGAGGAGCAGTGGAAGAGAATGATGCAAAATGATGAAGCCAAAGAACAAAAAAGGCCAGCACCATCTTTTTCATGCAGCAAAAGGGAATTTTAGGTCAAGCAAGAAAGCAGCTACTGAGTATGCTTGTACCAGCCTCCAGAGGATTCAAATGGGAAGCCATTCGACTTGACAAGGACATTAAAATCCAATATATTCACATTATGAGGACCGTGCGTTATATGAGGTTATTTTGGACGGCTCCTCCCCCTTCCAGCACACACACACACACACACACACACACACACACCACGATATGAGTTGAAGACAGCTCTTCTGGAGTGTCATCAGCAATATTATTTCAGATTTGTCACTTTGGGCTCTTTGACTGCGCTCCCAGTGACAGTGTAAGCCTGATCACTCTTCATGACTGCTCGGCACATGTCGATGTCCATAAATGCAGATTGATTTGAAAGCTGGGAATGGATGTGACTACACAAACACACACACACACACACACATACACAGAGAAATATGCGTAGGCATGTCGGAGCACACATCCTCTGACTCCTGAAGCCTCTGACAGGCACACAGATGGTGCACGCAATAACACATAGTCATTAACATGAAGTGGTCAATGATGATTGTTTACCATTGGTTTAGGAAGCGTCCATATGCCTGTAATGAATGGCATAAGGGTGCAGGTTGGAGTCTACTAACTAATGGGATAGTGAATCTGACATTTCACCAGTCTGAGTATTACTCCTACAATTACCTCTTGACATTTCTGTGTTAGATTCATATTTAGGCCTCTTTCGCTGGACTCAGGTAAGCGTGTGTGTCTCTCTGCGTCCTCAAAGTGGACAATTAATCCTCTTATTTGCAACCATTGCAAACATTTACAGCCGTAATTTCCACCGCAGTCTTGGATAGCGAGTGGGCTTCCTGGGGGTTGCCAGCGTATCTGCGTGGACTCAGGCTCCAAATCCCCACAACAGCCACAAACACGACTCAGTCAGTACTTAATCGAGTTTGCTTCTTTATCACCTTGCTCTCATTTAAATAGAGGATGGGATTCGATTCTTTTTTTTTTCCCCGTGGGGAGTTGTTTTTCTGTGGTTGTGGAGAGAGAATGTTAAAACCTTGTGAGGGATCACATAACGGCAGTCTGAATCAAAGGCAGCCTGAGCAGCATTGATATTCCCTCACTTTACTTGGCTATAAGGAAGAAGTCGCTCCCTATCTCTCCTTCTCCCTCTCTCTCTCTGTCTGTCTCGCTGTCTCTCGCTCTCTGTGCTGCTGCCTCTTCTTCATTGCCCAACTTCAAAAGCGGCGTCTCCACTTTAATCTTCTCTTCTCCTGCACTGCGGACCCAAGGAAAGACAGAAGAGAGAGACCCGGGCTCTTTCTGCCACTCCCACAACTCCTTCACTTCCCACAGATGCCTCCTTTTCTCCTCTGCTGTTCTCCCTCAATTTTTCCTCTATAACGCAGTGATGCACTCATCCTCTGTCTCAGTCCTGCACCGGACCAATTTCGCAAACCCGCACACACCTTGTAAGGTGCAATACTGGAACCATCCGGTTACCTACAATTATCTTAAAATGAAATCTGGACCACACTGTCCACTCTGTACCAGAAACATAATTGAACGAAAAATAGGCTTAAACACAAAAAGGCTACACAGTGACTCACTTTAACAGTTATCCTGGTTATATTTCAACAGACCTTCAGTGAAGGCGGCAGGTTCAGATGCTTCAATCACTTCAATCACTATACATCTAGTGATCTATACATGCCTTTTGTTACCAATCAGATTAACTCTAACCTGAAAAAGCTGAAAAAACTACAGCAGCTGACTAGACTTGATAACACTAAACTGGTTAAGATGTTTCTTTTTCTTTTTTAAACATAATTTTATTCCACTCACTGCTTACCCACATGTAGCTCACTTCTATTCATGCCCCTGCCCATGAATATTTAATAATTACACTCATAATTTTTGCTGGTGCCCAACCCAGTGCAGGACTCTGCTGCACACACAGACATACACAGATATGTACATGCTGACTGTGTAAATACACTGCTCTTACCACACATTCTGGCTGGCCTTGTAGTGACTTACAGTAATAGCCTCATCCTTCTTCTCCCTCGCTCGCTATAACACAAACATACACAGTCGCACTGCATTGGAAAGCGTTGGTGCAGTGAGGTGAATGTATCAGGCATATTAAGTCATACTAGGAGGGCGCTGAGCGGCGGGGTGGGGTGGAGAGAACGCAGGGAGCTAGCACCTTGCGATTTCCACCGCCACAGTGTCAAAAATTGAAAAGCCAATTCCAATTGGAGCCCAGTAATTAGAACTGACCTGAATGGCTACACAGAATATACAATGAGAGAGAGAGTGAGTGAGAGAGAGAGAGAGAGAGAAGAGCAGAGTGGAAACAAGGACAAATGACCTGCACCCTTAAAAGTGTAGTTTCAATAGATGTAAGAATGAACCACATAAAGGTTTAACTGTGATCATAATGACTGCATGATTATGTTTGACAGTCATGTAAGTTACATCTGCAGGATTGATGTTGACCTTAAAGGAAAAGGGTACAATTTGGGTAAATGAACTCATTACCTTCCTTGTGCAGAGGAAGATGAGATCAATCTCATGCCTGTGTGTTAAAAAAAAAAAAAATCAGAGATGGAGTCAGGACGTGCTATGACTTGCTTAAAGACTGGACAGAGCAGTGAGCAGCTATAGACTGGCCCTGTCCAGAGATCAAAACACACACCTCTGCAGTTCACTTATTAAAGCTGGAGTCGGCTCAAATCTGCACAAAATGTGGTTGTTAATCTCCATCAACCAGCCTAGTTGCAGAAAATATGATCACATGTTGCGGCACTGAATAATGGCCAGAAATGCTTTCTTCAGAATATTATGACAGTGAATTTGACCTTTGACCTTTTGGATTAAAATGCTATACAATGTTTCGGAGAAATTATAATTAGCATATGAATTTGTGTGCTGTGGCTGTTTCATTAGGTCACGGTGACCTTGACTTTTTCTTCTTTTTTTTAAGTATATTTGGGCTTTTTGCCTTTAATTGACAGGACAGTTGAGGGAGACAGGAAATGGGGAGGCAGAGAGGGGGGGAATGACACGCAGCAAAGGGCCACCAGATTTGGGATACGAACCAGGGCCGGGTACAGCGAAGACTGTAGCCTCTGCATATGGGGCACCTGCTCAACCCACTGAGCGATACGGAGCCCCACAGTGACCTTGACATTTGACTGTTGACCACCAAACTGGAATCAGAGTCAAAGTGAGCACTGCTCTTGAAGCTGCTTCAAGGCATTACCTTATTATAATGAGACAGACAACCCAAACACATAATGCCTCTGGCCCTGGCTGTCATTGGTCCAGCCGCCCTCCTGCAGCTCTCCCCTCACGAGCACATGCACGCACTTCACACATACACATATAAGCTGTAACATTTAACTTGGTAAATCATCACCTGCTTCCAGTGGAAACCAACCTACACACAACCCTCAGCTACAACACATGGCGATATAGCAGGACAAAGAAGTTAACAGGCTATTAGAAGTAGAGCAGGTTCTCTTCAAAGTCCAAACACACTGATTGACACTTGTCTTTCTGAAACACATACACATGTGAGCATTAGTAGAAGAGCCAATAGGGGTACTCTCTTTTTTTTCTAAAACCCTGTGTGATTAGCCAAAGTCTCCCATCGCAGGCTCGTCTTCCTGAAGCCTCACAACAGAAACATGAGGAGGTGCACACTCTACACATCCAGTTTGCAGATCACTTGCATTACAAAATACTGTTAAGTGATTATAGAATTTTCCTCATTGATCCCCCCCCAAAAAAACACTGCCAACCTTCAACTTTAACATGGGCTACCATCTATTTGAATGTAAGATATGATCAATGTGGTAGTCTCTGTGTGACAGCAACACTTTGAGCCAGTGCCACTGCTCCATGCACTGCAAAGCAACCCCAACAAACCAATACTTTTAAGCTGAAAGCTACCTGTATGCCAACGCTTTCTGCTCCTTGTGCTGCACTGCTGGTCATATAGCATTTCAAAAGACCCACCCCCCACTTCCACTACAATCCACATGAGTCTACCTTCCTTCTGGGGTAATTTTGTAATGTCACTCCCCACTCCCACTGAATGAGCTTCTTCCCTCTTGGATGGAAGGAGGCTCCGTGCTCTCTTCATGCTAAGCTATGCTACACAAGTCGTGACTGCAGCTCCATATTTGATGAAAGCGAGTTAAGCTAAAATGAGGGGTTTAATGTCACTGTATTTTTCATGCATCAAACAAATGAGGGCTAAGAGATAGCTATCCTATGCTTTTCATGGATATTAACCCGTTCTTCAGAATTTCCTTCAAAACAAACATCAGTGTGGCAGGTCATGTGGAACCGTTTTATTCTGAAATCTTATTCCTAATGGAAAATACACAAACAGCTCTGCAGACAAATATTGTTCTCCAGGCCTGATACTACCAACCCCCAACCATTCCCTTCCCTCATTTACCATTTCTCATTCAATCTACCTCGCCTTAAATGATCCTCCCTCCCCCTCCTCCTCCAACCCCCCTTTTCACCTCGCCCTCACCCCTACCATCCTCCTCCTTCCTTGATTCATTCCCTTTCAGCAGCCTCATCCAACCTCTCTCCGCTGACCCGGTCCCCTGTCTCCAAAGCTCTCCATCACTGCCGACCCTTACATCACCTTGACCCCCACCTTGTCCATCTGCCTCCAAACCCTCCAAAGACCAGCAGACTGGGGCAAAGACCCTGACACCAGAGGCTGGAAATGAAAAGAGGGAGGGAGACCTGAGGAGAGAAGTAGAGTTAGGAAATGTCAAGAGTGAATGACAGCGGAAATCATATAAATTGGAGGGTTAGCTACGTATAGATGTGAGTTATGGGTGTGTGTGCGCGCACTCGCACACACACTTGTACCTTCGCACAAACAAACACACCAATCCACTAGAGCTGTCAAAGAAAGAAGTCACACTGGGCTGCCCAGAGCACAGCAAGGTGAGCTCAGAAAACACACACACACAGAGCAAAACACAATCCCATCACTGTCTCACTTCACTCAAAACTAAATCCAAGGCGTAACACAATAAATACTATTTAATCTCACCAGGTCATTTAATTGCTTCTTGACACTGAACTGAAATGTAAAGCTCACAACTTGTCAGTGTGTTCTGAACATAAACCAACTCATTTCACTGATATGAGGGAGCTTGTCAGCTGCAGACTCTGGGCCACATGCTCACAAGACGTGGAGCTCTGAAGGAAATAGTAGTGTAATGGTATAGAAATGGTCGTTTGCTGTTACCCATGAATAGGAACTTAAAGATCCTCTTTGATTGTGTACAAGAAATTAGGAAGCCCTGCATATTAGTACCAACAAAAACATTATGGCCTCTGATGAAGATGATGTCAACTCATTTGAGATCAGGAAAGTTGACCAACCAGTTGTTCTGAAAGCTATTAACGTTTTAAACAGCACTTTCTCTAAGGATAATTATAACCTAGATACTCGATACAGCAGCACTCCGGTTCAGCCACTTACTTGTCTTGTTAATGTTTCCATCAAAACTGGGCTATTCCCTCGTGCACAGAGAAATGTTTTGGTGGTGCTCATTTTAAAATGCAGGGAAGAGATTAGCAACTACAGACCAATTACTCTTCTTCCAGTCCTGACTAAAGCACTGGAGAAGATTGTCGCGGAACAACAGATCCATCACTTGGACACCAACCATTATTTTCACCCTTCAATCTACATCCAAAGTCAGCCATGTATACTATTAGAAAAACAGCTGCTGGAGGATGGAGGAAGAAAATGAAGTATCATAGCTGCGTTTTAATGAAAGAATATAGCTTGTGTTAAAATGTTTGAATGAACGGACTCCTCTGCCTTTCTGTAAATACATAGAGACAACAGAGCTTCACCAATCCACCAGTTTCACAGTTTCTTGTGTATAAAGAGGAGGCATTTACTAACTGATCACTTCAATTGCAAACTTCACTTCTAAAGAAACCTATCATATCCTGGTTGATTCAGGCACAAACCTGTACTAGTTTTCTTAAGCTATGTTACTACTAAATGAGTTTTATCAAACCATATTGTACTCTACACACAGGTGTTGCTGTAAGTGACACCAAATAGTCGTTTGTCCATATGTGACCAACAACACTGCTGATATGACTGTCTTCTGATTTAACCCTGAACTTCCACCATATGCTGCTTTGCTTTACATGCTCTTTTCAGTTACATTTTTTGTGTGCGAAGTTTCTGGCAAATGGAGCAGAACAGGTATTAATATGCTAATGATCACATCTCATGAATACGTGGCATTCATCACACCAGAGCCAGCCACTCTGGTGTGATGAAGTTCCTGCAGTTTGGAAAGTTAGGGGAATTAAACTGAACTTGAACAAGAAAACCTTGCAGTAAAATTAAGGGGAGATGTACACGTGAAGGTAGACAGAACCTCATACCACATGGGGACAGTGAGAACTGTGATTGGCTGCTTGTGTTGCCTCATCTCACATTTCTGATGCTAGTTTACAGAGGGAAGCTGACATCAAAAGAGGCTTTTAGCAGCCTTCTCGTTTTGCACTAACTACTCTGAGAACCCTCTCTGTGCCAGTAAATGAATTGTGGTTGTCTCTATTCAAAAAGGAGACAGTGAAATAACATCAATAGATTTAACTACAGTTCTACAAATTAGTGTGTAGCTCTGGAGAATATAAACCATGGCTTGGTCTGATCATATAGACCTTGTGTTTAGCATTGTGGAGGTGAAAACACAGGCTGAATCTGATTCTACACAAGAAATCAAGCATCACAGCAGCAGAATAAAAAAACGTTCTTGCATGAGACCTAATGTTTTTTAAGGCTGCAACTAATTATCATTTTCTTTCTGATTGCTTTGCCAAACTGCTTATTTCTATGGACAATACTTCCACAACCCTGAGAACTACAGCATCGAATCACTAAGAAGTATTGATAATCAGAATTGCTGTCAGCTGCATCTGCACCAGTCTTTTAACTTAACATGAAATTCCTGCAGGGAATGTTCTCTAACACTGTGTAAACATTCCTGCAGTGATCCCTGAGAGAGCGCGAGTGCTGAGCTCAGGTCAGTGAAGCAGATCAGTAGCGAGCGCAGCCGACGCCATGGACGAGCGGGAAGCCTCTTGCAGCACGATAGGAACTTAGCCAATCAAATGACGCATCCATGCATTTACAGGCATGGGGTTAATTCACTGCACACACACATACACTGTGACTACATGGAAGGTTTTGCCCTCCAGTAGCAGCTCTATAGATACACTGTATATGCACACACGTAGACTCACCGGGAGAGGGAATGTATTTCATTAATGGCTGCAGTAGGTACCACCACTCTGGCTGTGCTCAGTCAGTAATGGCCTTGGTCCTGCAGCCCTCCGGTGATCCAACTGCTGCAACTGACTGTCACACTGGCAGCCGTGTGTGTGTGTGTGTGTGGGCTCATGTGCCTGCACCTTGCTACCGTGGCCCTCCTGTGGAGCTTGTCTCTTGCCTATTTATTCGCCTGCTGGTGTCACTGCATTTGTGACCAATGTTAACACAGTGTGAGGTCAGACACGCTATTCAGTACACAACTTCTATTGTACGCTACACATCCTCAGCCTGTAGCTACTGTAGAAGTATTATTACCACTGGTATCACTTCTCCCCATGTTATTAATCACACTTTTGTGCTGTTCCATCCTCTCTAAATTACGATTCATATCAAGTGTGTATCCTCATTAGCTGTGGCCGTCACATCCCAGACAGAGGTCAGGGTCCCCGCTGTATCATGTCAGGCCACTGGACCTTTGCTCCCCTGTATGCAGTCAGGTCAGAGCTGTGTGACAGCTGTGGGCTCCTCCTGCTCTCCCCCTGGCAGCGGCTGCCGCCTCTGGCCCTCTGTGCGGACCAACCACGTTTAACCCCAGACTGGCCCTGACTGGAAATCAGCAGTGCTGTTATAATTAGACACTGCAGAGTATTTAATTTAGGGGGGGGCGGGGTATAAATGACAATCTTGCCTCTTAATCTTTAGTGTGTAAAAAAAAAAAAAAAAAAAAAGCTCCTTTCATTCCACTCTCAAATTATTATTTTTAAATAATGGAACAAATTAAATAGATTCCCTCAGCTGGAAATAAACAGGATTTTAAAAAAAGTGTAGCATTTAGCCAAATGAAAAAGTGACAAGTAAATGGAGCAAGTCTGTCATGAATTGATTAACAATGAACGAGTTGTAATGTGGTGTCAGCTAATGTCATATTTCTTGCCAGCTTAAGATAAAAATATGGGTCTTCATTTGGCAAAATTACAGTGTTTGAACTAATGGTCACATAATTACTGTGTAACACTTCAGACTGCCTTAAGCCTTTTAAAACACTTTGTCTAACTTGTCATATACTGTGTGATCTATATATTTCTTTAGTTCTGATGATGTAACGTCAGTGTTAGTTTACATAAACTGATTTAAAACATTGCTTTTTTAAGTCTTGGACTAAAGTCAAACCTGCTCTTGCTTGAAGCTGCCGTGGAGCATGAATATGATTATCACATGTATTTCTGGTGACATGCACGGTGGCTGCATATGGCACAGTTATGAATCCCACTCCAGTCACACATCATCCTGGAGGGGGCATTGTTGGAGGTGTAAAAGTGGAGCTTTTAGGGGCTTACATTTGTCAGCTGTGGTGAGAACAACTGCTGACAGCTAACACTCTCTCTCTCACACACACACACACACACACACACACTGCACCACACCTCTGATGGGTGGCAAAATGTATGACAGGATTTTTGCTTCATCTGCCTCATCTGCGATTACACTCGGCCTCAGAGACAGACCCCCACAGACAGAGAGAGACAGACAGACAGCTGAGAGCTTGTTCAGATATTGTGCATATGTGCCTGCACATGTGTTTGTTCTGTGTGAGACACCTTGAAGGAGGACAACGACCGCCGGGGCTCTACTTCTCAAAAAAACTTTTGTTTAGTCTGTCTCTTTGTCTTCCTCTCTCACGTTCTCTCCGCTCCCTCTTCTCTGTCGCAAAGCACCATTCTCTCCATCACATCCCAGTGTGACTCAGCACCCCCACTGATCAAACACTGTCTAGTCCTTCCTCTCCTCCATTTCCATCTCCTTCCATCCTCTCCCTCTCCGTCTCTGACAGACAGTTGCAGGCAACCACACACGAGCGGCTCCCCTAAAATGCCCCCTGAGGGACCAGCCCTGTATTCTTGAAAAGTAAGAAGCTCCCCTCCAGGAGATGGCTTTGCGGGAAAAAGTAGTGAATAACAAGCAAAAGAGAAAATAACAAGATAAGATCACAAAAACAACTCTCTCAATCTTCTCTTTTCCCCCCTTCTCTCCTCAAGCATCAGTGCATAGCTCGCAGCAAGGATACCAGGAGACAATAGGGCATATTTTTCTTTTTCTTAACAGCTCCACTTATTTCTTTTCTGCTTGCTCGACTGTCCCGAAAACCTTGAAAAGCCATAAAAGCACCAAAAAAAAGTCAGTTTGCTCACAACAGTCGCCGATCCACCTGCGTTTCAAAGGAGCCACTTTTCTCCAGAGTCAAGCGCCCATCGTTCCCTCAACTGACTGGAGGCATTAACAAATCACGACCGACTATTCTGATAGACCAGCCAATCTGAAAATGCTCAGATGAGCTGCCCAACAGTCCAGAAGATTACTGATGGTGACAGGACGGATAACACTGATACTCATCGGAGCAGCGTCCGTGAGAAATAGACACAGCTAAACAATCGGCCCTATGATTATGATTCACAAGAGCATGAGATGAGATCAAATGACAAAATCAGTGCCACTGGCATTGTCATCAGAGGAGGATATAAGGGAAAGAGAAGATAAAGAGGCTCGTGTTGGTGATCTTATCTGCCTCATATATAGTGTCACACTTGTTAATGTGTGAATTTTCCAATGACATTACATATAACACTGTCTTAGAACACCCACACCGCGAACCCTTGAACATACATGACTTACATAACATGTGTCGTCTCTGCAGCTTTAAATGCAAATCATTAACAGTCGAGTGGCATTTTTATATTTAAAAGCTACGAGCTCATTTTTATTCAGTTGCTATTTTGAACCACAGCATCACGGTCCATTGACCCTTGTTTATGATGATGTGAAGGTGATGGGTCATGAAAAATAGTGATCCGACAAAAGTGACTGTGCTGCGATTGCTCATGTTTCTATGAGTCAAAAACTAAATCTGGCCGCACCGGCTGTGTTAGCTTGCGGATAGCGGACAGACAGAATCTAAGCATGGAGTAAACACTATTTTTCCCCAATCACACGTCAAAAGTTAAGATGCAGAACTGGAGCAAATGGTTAACAAGGCTGGATGTGTGAAACGGGTGTGTACACTCACCTGTTGTGGCTAAAATGATGCCGTGCTCGATTTGGAATAGAAACAGTCTGGGCTGCTCCGTGTATTACGATGCACTGGGCGAACTCTATTTATGGATTCATGGATAAAACTGATTTACGGATGCTTATCCACGACAGACTTAGAAAATATCATTGCTGTAAGTGTAAGTCACGCTGATTCATGTTATGAGTGAGTTATGACTTAGAGGAGGAGGGGACATGGGGGAGCGTGAAGCATTATCCAACTTATCCTTGTCCCCTGGTGCACTGGCACCTCGGGCAACGTGGCCTATACCACAACCCGCCACTTAGCACCAGCTCTACAAATCATGTGCATAGCATGCACCTGCAGCGGCTTAAGGCCCGAATCGTGCTCAAAGATGATTAAACAGAGGGTATGAAAGACTAATCGCCAATATAAAAGACGATTAGTAACTACACAGGAAAAAAAACACTTGACCAAACATCTGCTGTATTCTTTACAGGCAGATCACTTTACCTCTGATATCTTTGGTTCAGATTAAAACATGTATTAGCAAAAATCAATCAACATACTCTCATGATCTGCCCAAAGCACATCAATGTGTTGTGTTGCTCATCAGCAGCATGCATCACAATGAGCTAGATGTTGCTGGTTATTGACCTATCAAAACAAAATATGCTAATAAAGTATGCTAATAAATAAAAACCAGAGGAGGCCACATGAAAGTAAGGTTGTTTTTATACTCATCGAATAATAATCATAACTCCAAAATATCTGAGAATTCTTGAATCAATCAATTTTTTTGGGGGGGGGGTCTTTACAAGGCTGTTTGGTGACTCTTTGTTACTTTACAAGAAACTCTGAGGGCTCAGCTGCTGACTGACCAGCAGGTGTTATAACAGAAGTGACAACAATCGGAGGAAAAATGAAACAAACCTTGCAGAGTGACTTTTTTCTACACTCATCCTTGGATCCTTGAAGTTCCTTAAAAGCCCGTCTCAACAGGACGACATGGTTGATATGCAGGGATGTGCAGCCCAGCTTGTGTTTGAATTAGTTTGGACGAATTACGTGTCAGTTTGAATTTGCCTCAATTTGACTTTTTGGGAAAGTGACAGCTCAAAAGGAGTCAAGCTGAAATCTGAAGTCTTATCCAGCAGCTCTTAAACTGAGACAATACACTTGGCTCATATTTGACCAAACCATATGAGAAACACTTTCCTCTTCAAAGCTAATCAGAAAATTTGCCATCACATTTTGACAATAGCTTCCATAAGTTCAACAAATCACTGTTGTAAAAATGAAACCATTTTTGCTGAGCTACAGTCAAGTTTAGTTAGGGTTAGCTCAAAAAATAGTTTGACCCGTGAGAGTCAACTTTTAGTATCGAGAACAAAGCTGCCTTACGGGGTGAAAAAATATAAATAACTGCCAGTGAGTCCCTTCCTCTCTCTTGATATCAATATTGCAAGCTTGCGAGCTGGCGTATGCATGTCACCATCAGTGATGCCTGGCAACAATGCCTTCAGGATCTCGTGCATTATTCAGAGAGCCCAACAAGCACTAGGGCTCTGCCATTATCTATTTAAATCTGAGCACAGGCATGTCCCGCTGAAAGCCTATACTCACACCACCACCTGCCCCGCTTACAAGAGATGGAGACGGACGTGGAGGGGAGGCGAGGGACTGGTCGATGCAAAATAGGTAGGAAAACATGCAGAGGGAGAGTGATGGGGAGGCA
>OMNW01010353.1:8205-23419 GCA_900303245.1 Selene dorsalis
GAAAAAAAAAAAAAAAAAAAAAAAAAAAAGCATATAAACATATATATATATATGTGTGTGTATGTATATAGAGAGAGCTACTGCAGAACATTTGTACTGAATGAATAACTGAATGTATAAGAAAAAAAAGGTGCCCAATACCGCCTGTGGGCGTGAGCATGGTGGGCATGTGGCTTCAGGGGAGAGACATGGGCGGTGTGGAGAAGGCTTATTAGAGCAGCGCCAGGTGAGCTGATTGATCAGCTGCTGCCTGGTAACGATTCTCTTTCTTTAAACACAGTAGCTTGCTGGATCATGGATGACTGCCACACACACAGGAGGACGAAGGCCACAGCAGGCTAGAACAGACTGAGCGGGTGAGTGAGAGAGAGAGAGGGAGGTATGTAAGACATGCGCCAAAAGGTAGAAGGTAACCAGAGATGCAAAGGCGGAAAGTCAAGTTTAAGCTGGCAGTGTGTGGGAGCGTGCAGCCCTCACAATGAAAGACATTGTTGAAGCGAATGGTCTGATCAGTGTGTGTGCTGGGGAGAACTCACAGTGGCAGTGACACTTGTTACCCTGAGGTTTGACTTGATTCCAAAGGTGCGAGATCTCTTTTCCCCTATGTTTGAATTCATTACCAGGTGGAATCCATAAAGCTTGGTTAGAGCTGATAAATAACTATTACATATTCATTAGGGCCCGAGCATCGACTAAGTCGACAGGCAAGGACCCTATTGAAGTCGTCCGGGCGGCCCAGAAGTTACGTGTTTTGGGGGTGTCGCACATGGGTGGGGAAAATGGCGCTCACTTGAAATTTTCCAAATGCCCTCTGCATTTGGGTGACTTTGTCATAGGTGGACAGAAATCGGTATATGTATATATCATACTCAGATGTACAAAAACGTCTCTGACATCATGACCTCAGCCCAACAGGAAGTCGGCCATTTTGAGTTCAGTTCTCCGTTTTGGCGAAGATTTTGTGACTTCCACGCCTTGTTTCTGTGTGACCCCTGGTGGTAACAGGAAATTACCTTTTTTTTTCCTTTGACATGAACTAATCCTACACAGTTGACCCCATCAACTTTGTTCCTGTTCTAAAACAACCAGTTGATGAAGCTATAAAACGGCCACTGTGAGGTTTCGTGTAATGGTGTCCGTACAGCGGCGGCATTGCAAATGTCAATCCTTCGCCATGAATTACGTATGTATTTTTAATGACTTTTACAAACTCATGATCTCATGGAAATCAATACACATGTCCAGAATGGTGTGGATTTACATCTGATAGGGATCTTGGACATGGGCGGGGCCAAATGCCTCATTAGCATCCTCTTGAAACTTTCAAAAACCCCTCTACATAAGGTTTTTTGTGTTTAGATATGTTTTTCCTTCCACTACATTGTATTAATAACAATTATGATCAGCAGCCAGCTGCAGCAGCTGTCCACCTGCGTCATGATGCAGCAACTGTAAGCCTGGTCAGACATGTGAACAGTGTTTGTTTAATGAAACAAGAGGAAATGAAAAGAAAAACGAAAAACAGTTTATTTCATTTGATGATTCCTGCAGTATCACCTTATTTTCCCTCACTTCCATCAGTACAGTTTATAATAATCCCATGTTGTGATTATAGGACACGGTCATTAAGGACACATTCACGCTTTGGGCTATGGGTCTTCATCACATCACTGGGGTTCCCTGTCTCCAGTTGCTTGCACACTGTGCTCAGTAATGGGCTTCTGGGCCTCACTTTTTTAGACTTTTTTAGTCAGACCATTAAAAAAAATGTCACCAAATTTACTGCGTCCTGCCATTCACCTGGCTTGGTTGTATTCATCATGCCAGAGCTTGAGCTTCCAAATAATATACGTTTTCTTTTATCAGTTTGTTCAACCATTACTTCTGTGTCACAGTCTGTGAAATGGCGCTTCTCCCTTTTCAACTGTGTCTTTCTTGCTCCGCAATTTCTTCTCAGATTAAATCCTGGCCTTTATATGCAGAACGAGCAACCGGGGGTGTGTCAGAAGCCATCTATGGTGAATCGTGGGCATGGTCAGAAGACTCATGCACGTGCGCACAATTTCAGGATGATTGAGATCGTTGAAGAAAAAACACATGGGAATATACGAATATATAATGGAAAAATTAACTATGGGTCACAATAACCTGTTGAACAGATGACCTGTGGGCCTGTGGGCCTGTTTTTTTGCAGGAGGTCCCCACTTAATGACGCTCCTTTTATTCTCCACCACTTTATCAGCAGTTCATGTCGACCATCAAATCAAGAAAGAGAGGGATTATGTTCTTAGAGCCACAAAAGGAAGGCCTTAATGTATGGGTGCTCCAATCAATTGGCCGGCCGCCTGGGTGATTTTGGCCGCCGCCTTTGTTAAAGTGCGTCCAACGCGCTCACAAACCAAAGTGACGCCGTAGCGCACACATTCGATGCAACGCGCTTGTTTTTTCTCCAAGGACCTATTTCCCCCGTTGGTGTTGTGTCAGATCCTGGTTCCCCTTCGGGCTGTGTCTCTCCTACTGTCCCGTTTGAAAGGCGAGGGAAGCCCGTACATGAAAAGACGTCACCTCTGAGATGTAGAATGTGAAGAGAAATGTAGAAGAGAGAGACTCTTTCTCTCTCCCCAATAAAAGTACATAAAAAACTCAACTTAGATAAAGTTACAGGTAGGATGTAAAAAGTTTTTTTTTTCATACAATTACTGTATAGTTAATTTCCCACAGGAACATAATTGTGAATTGTGAAAAGCCGAGTCTTGAGCTGAGCCTCAAGCATGTGGGATGTTGCATATTCCTGCAAAAGAAGAGTTGTCAATTCATGATACTCTCTAATCCCTTAATTTAATTATGGTAAATATGCAGATGCATGAAGAATTGAATAATTAATGCGACACTGTAAAAAGCAAGCTTCAAGTTCAAATACACACCAGGTGACCAGTATCAATATCGGTATCAGCAATACTGATTTCAGAGATTAGTGATCGGCCTCAAAAACCCTGGTTGAAGCACCCTAATGTCCTGGTAAATTCAAGATTTTTTGAAAGTAGACAGTAGCTTACCACCAAACAAGAAAACAGCACAGCAGAACAACACAAATGAAGTAGAAATGAATAATACACCGCCTCTTAAAAAGGGAAACTCAGAGCAGTAGAGTGGTGACATTTAAGTAAAAGGAGTCACTACTGTGATCGTGTATCGTACTAAAAAGTGAGATGAGAGTCAAATATAATGGAGGTTTTCAGCTTCGTTTTGACTGCACAGTAAAAGTAGAAAATTGAGAGAGGTCTTTCTAAAAAAAAATATATGATATAAACCTGTCATGGTCTGTCTGTAAAATAAGCTTTTTACAGATGAGGTCTGATAAGTTTCCTCTCCCACCACAGCTTCCTGGCTGCATTGATTATCAGGGAAAACACTAATCACATTTAATGTTTTTATTTTGATCAAAGTTCAATTTTAATTTCACTGCTTGGATATCTAAAAAAAAAAACATACTTCTTGGTTCTGTCCTTTGAGGTCTAACTCAACCACTTGGATAATTTCTGTATCCAGACAAGCTCTGCCTCTCAGAAATATTTGCTTTAGTAAACACCAATCTGCCTCCTGCTGCTGCATATGTTTCTCTGTGCAACATCTTCTCAGCATCCTTTTCTCAATGTGGTTTGCCCTTTTCTCTCCTCTCTCTTCCTCTCTCTGGATTCTTCTCTCTCCCTCTTTCTCTCTCTCTCTCTCTCTCTCTCTCTCTCTCTCTCTCTCTCTCCATGCTTCACTTTGTATATTTAACACAGACAAATGTGCAGTTTGCTGGAGGACACCCGTACACACACATACAGAGAGAGGTAGATACCGCTCTCCAACAAGAAAAAGGGGGATGACTGAAGCAGGCGAAAGGAGGAGGGGAGAAATAAAAAAAGGCGAACAAGAGGAGTAAGAAAGAGCAAGGTAATGTGGATGAAGAAGAGGAGAAAAGAAGAAGAGAGAAGGGACAGAGAGCCTCCAAAGTGGCTCTTAAACTGCTTTAAATTGGTCATTAGTGTAATAAGGGGGAAAAGCATTGCAGAAGCCCGCTCCATTAGTGAGAACGGTGACTCTCCCTGGCTCTCTCTCCTTTCCCCCCTCTTTCTGTCACTTCCTCTCTCATCATTTCCTCTCTGCGCCCTCTCATGTGCTTCTAAGACCTGTCCATCTTTTTTCTGCTGTTCAAACAGAAAGGAAAAAAGTGGCACACCTACTCTCCTCCTGTAAATCTCACTTCCCCCTCAGTGCCTTGTGTGTAATAACTGTATTAGTGCAACGTGTTGTGGTTGTGTTGCCGCGGGTGCCTCTCACACACTTTGACTTTGATGTGACAGCCTGAGCAGCTCGTAAACGTCTTTGATGTGACTCTAAGAGTAGTAGGCCTAAATACTGTAAGGTAAAAAGAAGTCACAGCCAGTTCAGTCGTTCATTCAATATTTATGAAGATGTACACTCAAAGAGGATGCTGGTTTTAGCAGGGCTAATCTGAACCAGTGTCTGACATTGGACACTAGAAATTAGTTAACTTATGAACTTTGTATCTAGGGTTGACAACTTCCTGAAGTGAAAATAAGGGACCGGTGGTATTATTTTATTATACCTCTACATAAATCAGTAAAGTTTTTACATGACTATTAGAGTAAACCTTAAATATGATGAAAGTTTATGAGCAGGGAGCAGTGAACTACATGTGATTAAACATTTTGCAGTAGGCCTTCCACTTCCCCATGGGCTCTCCTGACAGCTTCTCTAGCTATGCTTTCAGATTAGCTTCCCTGTCACTGCTAGCCTATCTATCAACCAGATTTGGGTTTAATAAAATCAATATGATTATTAATACGAGATTTTTTATTTTATTTTTTTGTTCAGCTACAGAGAGCTCCAACTGAGTGGGTGCAAAATCATTCAACAGGATGCAATAATTTCTATATGGAAACTTGAGACAAGGACAACCTGCTAAAAAGAGGTGAAACAGGAATTTCTAATGAAGCATCTTTTGGGTAAGTGTATTTGCAGGCATCTTAAAAAAAAAAAAAAAAAAAACTCTTCAAGCTGAAAAATAAACTCAAATGTAATTGTGCAGAAACCACCTCAGCAGAACTATACAAAGGATATTCAACTAATTCTTGTATAAGTGGCATTTAAATCCTCCCTCTCTTAAAAATTCAAACTAATAGACAATTATAGCCACATCCAATAGCTTCAGTGTGTAATTAATTGGCTGTTTGCACAGACTGGATACTGAGCAGTGATGACCTTTCTTTACTGTAAGAAAAAGTTAGCTGACAGTCAACTGTGCTGGTCAGAGATGCACAACTTTAATGTGGCTTTGGAGTGCAGCTCTGTAGACCATGAAGCCAACCTTTAGCTACTAATCAGCAGCCACAGTGGCTCTCATCAAATCATCACATTTTTGTTATTTTGCTCTTATGCATGAGTTAAATAGGAATTGTTATTGTGCTGTTTTTCTTTATCATCAATACAACACCTTACCGTCTGAGTTATATCCTTTATGTTAACCATTAACTAGCTTATTACGATATTTCAAACTATGGACTGTTAATTAGCTCGATAAAGCTGAGTTGTTTTGATTCAGTGAATGTGAGCCATCGCAATGTGAATTACCATTAATTGAATACTGTTGGAGTTATTAAGGGATAATAGCGACAATTTTCTGGTACCAGCCTATATCCCTGCTTTTTTTTCATATAACTTTCTCTCCTAATTGCGTGTACCGATTGCAACAAACCTGTATTAGCAGATTGTTATGTATTAAAATATCTGAAAACACAAAGAAACATTTTAAACTTGTGCAGATTTTCTACTGATTTAAAGAAAACACAAACAGCTAATGAGGATGCCCTAGCTCTTTGCCTTATGTACAGCTGTACACAACTGAATTGAAAAAGTAAAATAAATTAACATTGCAAAGTTCATAGTGAATTATGTACTGTTTGATCTATTTACGAAGATGCTTATAATTTTGAAATAGATTAGTGTTATAAAATGAAACTATAATTAAACTTAATTTCAGTTTCAGTGAAAACTAAATGAAATATGTTTTGGCTCATTAAACTTTAATGTACAATTTGACACTAAAACTGAAATAAATAAAACCAATAAACAGCAGTTGGGTTGGTGAAAGCCTGTAAAAGTTATGTCTATTTTGTGTTGCTGCTCCTCTTTACAAGACTTCATATATTTGTGTCATGTGCTAATGAAGCTTAATGTAACAGGAACACCTCAGGAATATTTACAATACCACGGGAGAGCTGCTACCAAAACTAGACTGTCAGTCAATACATGGGTTGGCCACTTAACAAGCTGTGCAATCAGGAAGTATACGCGATTCCAAATAACACTTAAGGCTGCCAGTGGATCACTTTCATGGCAGACATATTGACTTTAACCGACACAGGTGTAACTCTAGCTGAAAGGAGCTGAAAGGCTACATTCACTGTAGATGACCCAGTTCCAAGGTGCAGGGTTTGTCCATGCTGGCTCATTGGCAAGGCTTACTGGCACTGAGAAAAGAGGTACTTGTAATGACACATATATCTATGTGTTAGTTGTTTATTTTTTTTGTTGTTTTTGTTTTTTTTAGAAAGTCAAAATCCCTGCTTGAGGACATTTATTACACTGTCCATGAAAGATAAAAACCTAATTACATCCTCAAGAAATTTAAGTAATGTCTTCAGTTTTGGCATTTGGATGTTGTTGTTGTGTATGTTGATGTGGACTCAAGGATGATCCGATTAGATTCGTTGTCAAAAGGTCAAAGGTCAAACTCACCGTGACCTCCCTTTCTTGTGATAATATGATGATCTAGCCGTAATGCCAAAATTCATAGATTTATAATGACACATTATCACACAATGTGTAGAGAATTAAATTAAAGAGGAGCTATGCAGGATTTTTACTCGATCTCTGTCTTCCACCTGGCGTCTCTTGGCTGAAAAACCCAATCTTGGAAGATCAGTGTAGTACTTATGCGCCGACCCGGTGTCCCAGCTCTTGTCTCTGCGCACCGCGACACAAACACGCCCTGTAGCCCGTAATATTCTGTTTATGACAGATAAGACTACACAAATATACACGTCATAACATCATATATGTTATGTAACGTTATCCACCGCTCCGTGGATTGCTTCAAATACTTGTATCAAATAGACATGATCAAATGGACATGGTCCCGAGGAGGGTTAGCAAAGCAGAGGAAAAGCGATCAGACTTGCATAGTTCCTCTTTAAGTGATGAGATCTCACATCCAAATGATCCAAGATCGACTTCAGTGTGACAATAGAAAACACTTGTGGTCTTTTCTCACCACTGTAACTGAAGGAGAACTTGGAACTTGCCTGGCTGGGCAAGGTAAATTTTTTCTCATATTTAAATGACATCTTAAAATAAAAGTTTGGGAGACTCGCAAACAGATTAAAAATCAGAGGCAGTGTGAGCAGTTACTCTAAAGACATCAATGAACCCTGTCGCTCTCTGGAGTCTGAATTAATGTCTTCAAAGCATCAGTAACGCTGTGTTAATGTGTCTCCATTAGACACTACTGCCAGCTCCCAGTATGTCTGTCTGCCCTAATGTCTGGAGACCAAAGAGAGGAAGAGAGAAGGACACAGAAAATGACAAAAAAGGAAGACAGGCAAAAACAAAGAGGGTGAAAGTAAGGAAGATGGAGTGAGACAGGACAGAGCACTATCGAGGCAGAAGGATGTCTCGACAGATAGACAGACAGATAGAGGAAGACACATGACACCCAGAGGCAGGCTGCAGAAAATGGACAAGAAAGGACAAAGCAAGAGAGGTAGAAATAGAAAGAGGGGAAACTGTGAAAATGACTGAGGGACAGATAAAGACAAGGACAGGAACCAGGAGTGACAGAAAAAGAGGCGAATCAAGCGGCAGCAAGAATCAGAGTGAGGCAGAAACAGGCGAGGGACTAATTTATTTAACGGAGTTGCCACGGGGAACGACATCTATGATGAATGTGTGGGTTGATTACGCAACCAATTAACAATAATTCACCAAGCTGACAGAACATCATGGCCGGTGATCGACCAGGAAAGTGGACATCACTGAATAGGAAATATACTGTAGGCCGCAAACACTCATGAGTTGGCAAACCACCGGCAGCCATTGACCAACTCGACAGACATAACATACAGTGACTGGAGCCGTTGGGTAAAAGAGCAGGGGTATGCTATGCTATAATACAAGGCTGGCTGAAACAGCTGTAAAAATTCTCATGAGCTCTGTCAAGAGAGGAAAAAAAAGAAAGAAAGATGTCTTGAAGCCATGTTCCCTTGTTGTAACTGGTGAGATAGTACATGTTCCCTATACATCATGATTGGTAGACAGGGTCAGAGGTTGATTTGAATATGTATTTTTCTCTTTGTCGGTACATATTTTTTAATTAATACGTTTTATTTTGTATTTTCAGTTAAAGAAAAAGCAAACTGACAGCAAGCAGTCAAGGGGGATTGGCAGGAATAAACAAACAAATAAAAACACAGACAAAACATGAGGGAGGGGCTCATCTGTTCATAAAATTATGATTTAAAATGCTCAGTGTCTTTCATTGTTAATATGTAGCATCCTCTAAGGTTTTGATATAGACAGTCCATTTCTCCTATTTCCTGGGAAAGGTCGCTCCTCTAGACCTCTTAGAGAAAGTCATGTTTTCCATTGAGTACATTTCCTTCACCCTTTCCATCCACTGGTAAAGGCTTGGAGACTCGGTTTTATACCAGCATTTAGTTATAGTTTTTTTTTACAAGCCATCAACATTATTTTTTCATAGATTCCAGTCTTTTTTACTAATCACATTCTCATTCCAGACACAAAAATAGAGGACCATCACATTATTAGGAATTGTGTAACCCACAGTCTTACCCACAGTTATATAAACATTATGCCAAAACGTTTGAATTTTTGGGTAAGACCAAAATACATGGGAGTGATTGGTGTTTATGGTTCCACACTGCCATTTCCAGCATTGTTCCTGTACTTGAGAGAGTTTACTTTTTATAAGAGGTGTGATGAAAAAACAAATCAAAATTTTCCAGCCAAATAATCTCCACTTCTTTGAACTCGTAGATGAGCGCTGTGCACTCCACATGGAACGCCACATGGAACGCCAGTCCTCCTCTGATATATCTATATTTAGTTTTTTCTCCCATTTTGCTTTAATGTATCCCGTGTTGCTCTCATTCAGTTTCTGGAGGCCCTGGTAAATTTTTGAAATTATTTTTCTATTCTTCTTTTTATAGGCTTCAATGAGAATCCCAGGGTTTTTCTACTTATAAAATGAGATCCCAGACACAATACAGTGTTTATAAATGTAAAAAACACACACACACACACAGCATTTGCACAAACAGTGACAACAATGCTGGCCTGTTATAGCAGTACAAGTATCAGAACGGTCCTTTTTCTTATTGTTGTCAGAGAACAGAGGATTTAACCAGCAGAGCATGTTGCTGCTATCTCTGCTTATATTTCAGTCACCCTCAAATCCATCTGACCATAACTCTGGTTCCAACAGACTGATAGAAACACTGCTGATCATGCAGAAGCACAGGATATTTTCACAGTTCTCCATATTTGGTTTTTGAGGAAAACTGTGTTCTGGTTGTCCTTTATCTCAAATCACTGTTAGATCTGAGAACAAACCAATGTGTGACTCTCCAAAGCCACTTTAACAACTATGGTTTATAACTAAGTGATGATAGAGATATTAGTCTTTATCTGTTTATTACGGTTATGTTTGACTGCCAACTGATGGATTGATGGCAGAAATGATACTTTATGAGTGATCTGCCATGATGCAATTTCAGTGAAAAACAGTCAACCTACATCAACCTTAAGCACTGAATCTAAATTATTTGTTAATTATTTGTAAGTTTTAAAATATTTCACAATATATGTACTTCCCTATTACACTATGACCACTTCTCAGGTTTACAAGGAGCTTTGGTATGGCTACATAGTCAGCATCAGCATGGACAGCTTTTCTTACTAGTTTAGAAGAAGCACTGTGAGTCCAGTATCAAACTTAATTCTTTTACTCACCAAGTACAAAATAAATGAAAATAAAAACAAAAAAAGTTTTACTGACTAACCAACATGTTTTATAACACCTGTTTTTAACATCATTTAGCCTTCTCCATAAATGACATGACTACTATGACATGTAATTGTGAAATATTGTCTACCCAGTCAAAGCATATCATTTTTTCTTAGTGGTAACAACAGTCTTTCTATTCCTGCTGTAAATTTTCCTCAGTTTGTAGCTGCATCATTCAAACTCATGACAGTGGACAGGTGAGGTACCAGTGTGGTGGAGACGTATTAAGAATGTATTTATTGTAATTAACCACAGCTATGATGCTACGCTGACATGATAGACAACGAAGAATCACAATTGTGTAAATCGGACAGATGACGGTTTACTTATCACTACTTTAACAGGACATAACATTTAGGGTCACAGAATACAAATGATTAGGATCAGAAACAGGAAACAGATCATGGAGGCTGTATTCATGCCTGTTCTGGACTATAGTGACATCATCCACAGACACGCACCTGCTTCTGTTCTTGCTCCACTGGACTTAGTATACCACTCTGCTCTCAGATTCATCACTGCGTCCAGTTACACCACCCATCATTGCACACTATAAGAGAAAGTGGGATGGGCACACTCATCTGTCGGGAGAGACATCCACTATTACCTTTTTATCTACAAAGTTTTAACAGGAAACATGCCACCATAATTTAGTAATTTATTAAACTGGCCAGTTTAAAACTACCTAACCTGTTCAAGCAATTATCTAACACTTCCTGTTCCCCTGTTTTATTTTTGTTTTTTGGATTGTGCTCTTGATGTCATTAGAAATGACGGTTTACCCTCAGTGGTTTTTGAGATCTAAAGGTTAAATGAAAATGAAATGAAACAAAAGAACAAAGTGTTCCCACAATGACTGTGCAATGAAACCAAACTGTAAAGGACTGCGATGTTTTGAAGCTTCTGAGTTCAGTCCCAAATGCTCATATAGTTCTATTATGTGTGCTTTGTGCCTCTGGCCTGCAGTCATTGCTGTCTGTGGCACAATGGACTAACCTATTGTTTCTTAAGCTCAGAAATAATGGAGAAAGAGTTCAAGTACAGAAAAGATTTTATAGTGTTGGAGACTTCCAGGGGGGTTGTTGCTACTGAAATAGTTTTTATCTTCAATGATAAAGCGAGCTGAGTGTTACTTGGAGAGTTTTTTTTTTTTTGTTGTTTTTTTTTGGGTGAGGTGGGGGGTTGATGATGTGGGAGGGTTGTTACAATTGCTGGAAAGTGAAGGAATTAGGATACTTTTTACTTAGTAGCCATCCACTTAACATTAAAGAAAATGCCTTCCTACAGTTTTAGGTTTTTGGAGAGTCTAATCTGTGATGTAGAGATTAAAAAAGGAACGAAAGTGTCTGTTTCCTCCAGGATAATGAGATAGTAGAAAGCTCCAAGACTGGATTTGTCCCTGGTATCACTCTAAAGTAAAATAGACCCCTTTGTATCAAACACAACCCATCTATTGACCGAGGGCCAAACTGCATTCTGCTGCTTTCATACCCCACAGCAGATATCCAGGCAGGAGGAGCCGCTGCCTGGTTCTTACACTCTCCTCAAAACTTCTCATGTTGGAGTGATTGTGTAGCAGGTTCTTGTTGAAGAAGAGAAATAACAATCCAAAAAAAAAAAAAAATGATGTAGGGTCACTGTCAGTGATAAAAAAAAATGCCTGATGCTATGGCAACCAGATCTGATTCTGGCACACCAGAATTCTCGTTACAGACCATTACAGAGGGAAATGACTCATGTAAACGGAAACATATTAGCAATATAATGCATAATTCACAGGATAATGTGATGTGGGTTAGTCAGAGCAATGTGTTGTGTGTTTAGTGATGATAATAAAAAGCGTTTTTGCACTAAAATGAAGAGATTCACCATTTGTGACAGGTATTTATTCTGCTTGAATATTATTGAAAGTCCTCTCCGACTTAAACTGTTTACATAGGGAACTGGAGCATATTGTGATGCAAAGGCATCAAAATGGTTTTTTGCGTAAACAATCGGGTCACACTTTTTTTTTTTCCTTTTATGTTTGTATTGTGTTTAAAATGAAATGTTGCATATGATAAACATGTTTTGTTGCTCCAGTGTATCCACATGAAGAAAAAAAAGAAGAAGAATATAATCCACAGAACCGTGGTCTCTTTCATCAGCAGCACATGAAGCTTATGAAAAATTGTAATTATATTGTGGTGGGTTGAGACTCCAGGCAAACAATGCATTGTGAGATGATGAATATCTTTTCATTTTGCTGGCATTTCTTCACCTCACTGAGCTCCTCTTGTTGTCAGTAAAAGAAGGTTAGCTCGACACTGTACTGGAAAAAGAGAAGCAGAAAAAAAAAGTAAGTAAGAAAATACGAATTTAAGAAAAGGTTTATGCTTTACTTTTGTTGTGCACTTCCTAGTGATGTTGGTGCTGATTGGTTGGCTGGTTGTTACTTCTGTGAGATGGATTGGTTCACATATTGAGGGAGATGCGGTGGGGGGAGGGGGTTCCCCTGTGTAGGTATATGTGTGGAGGTCGGCGACATTATACTTGTGCATGTGAGTGGAGCACAGGGACACTGGGAATGTTTTTTGCACCATGTTTGCAGCGAGGCTTGTTGCACTGCACCTGAGTTAAGTACATGCAGCACTCTCGTCAGTTAGTCTGCCACTCTGCAGATGACCTCAGCCCAGGTTCACTCCGTGTGTATAGATTTTGTTGGACTGCCTTCATAGATATTTTATTAGGCCTATTTATAAACAAATAAGCCTTTAAATCTACTCAGGTAATAAAATTGTATTTTTTTTGTCTCCTCATTGGTTCTAGCTCATTTGACTTTAATGTGTTTTCCAGTCCTGTGCTATTGAATATTCTGAATCATTTTAATAAAGTATCTGATTCACTGGAAAATATGTCTCTGCCCTGGTCAGTGACAAGTCTGTGTGTCCAGATTCTCCACATGCTGCTATTAGCATTATTGCTATTACACACAGACATTAATGCTCCCCAGAGAATGGATCCCACTGACTTTGGTCAAACCACTATAGTGACACCAAGTAAAATGTTTCAGAGGCTTGGTGAACTCTATTTATGTACATACTTACTCACTTGGCAATTTTTGTTAGGAAAAACAATGATTACCTGACTTTCCATCTAGCACCATTACCAGGGTTCATAGTGATTCACATTCATGTCAGCCCCAAGTTACTGTGTGTTCAGTGCTAGTTTGAATATTTTCCTATAGTTACATCGTAATACCGTAAAACCACTTACTAGAGACTGATTAATATTGCATGAACTGTAACACTACTAATAATTTTCAATGCAGTAACTTTAACAACATGAACATTCATGATGGAAACTGGTGACTAAAGTCACAGTATGTTGAAGAAATAAAAAGCACCGACAACGCACGCACAGCGGCCTTTTGTGAAATGAGTTGCCCATCCCTTTTCTACATTAACTTGACCATGACTGTGAAGGACAAAAAAATAAATAAGAAATTAAAAAAGGAGCTTTGCAGCCAAATACAAGCTAAATGACATTGGATGTAGTCTCTTTGTAACATTACAGTCTTTGACTTAATGCACATTTTGCTTTGTGAAACCAGCTCTCTGTGTTGAGGAGAAAGTTACTTGTTACATCCCCCAAAAAATGCCGACTCACAGTATTGTGTTGACTCTGTGAGGATTTAGCTGACACTGTTAATAAAGAAAAGTGACCCTGTGATAAGATCAAAGAGGAGATTAAGTCATTAATCACCAAAATACTGGAGAGTAGCTTAGCGGTGGAAAAAAAACAAAAGAAACCGATGCATTAAATGATGAAAGCAAAAGGGAATAAATGCAAGCAAGAAAGTAATGGCATTTTTCTGTACAGTATCAACATAGTACAACGGACTTTTTCTTCTTCCTTTTCCTTCCTCTGGCCACACAAAGGAAATCTGAGAACACACAACTTCTGTTTTCCTTTTGCCAAATTACAAGGATGTCTTTACTCACCAGTTCTTCATTTGCATCTCATTCTCAGGCTACGCTCTCTCTCTCTGCAGGGGTCACATTTCTAATTAAAATGTAATGCAATTGGTAAACAAAGATTTTTCCAACGTTGAGAACCAAGCTGGATGGTAGGATCCTGACAGCGGGGCAGACAGGGCAGGCGCAGTGAGAGCAGGGAGACAGGGGGACTGGAGAAATGTCCCGGGGGCAGGGTGCTGTGGAATCGAGTATGTATACCCTCTAGTTCATATCATTATACATCAATAATACATGTTGATGACTGGATTCCTATGCATTCAGTGCAGAACCCTTCCCCATCTTAGTCAAATCAAACTAACCAACAATTTCTCACTTTTTACCACCTGATTTGACTCATGGGAGTGTCTTCTGAAATAGCACCCCTGTGAGAGCTTGGTTGTCATAGTTACAATAATAAACATGTTGGCTGTATATGGTTACAATTATAAAAGGTCACACTTGGTTAGGATTATGATAAGATTGTTAAAACACAGTTAAAACACATGTTATGTAATGAAATGATAGTGATAATGTACAATAATCTGAAAGGAATGTGTATGACATGGTACCTATACACAATGTCTAACACAACCCAATATCTGTTTGAAATGAAAGTATGACTAACATTGCATGATTGTAACAGATGACACTGAGACGGAGAGCCAGGAAATGATGGGTTAGTATTAACTGTAATTTGTACGTGAAGGTCATTTTGATGGTAGACTCTGCCAGACAGGGTTCAAATACATTATTAAAGAAAGGTAACGCAATGATGCACGCTATTAAACCAACCCAGAGAAGAAGAAAGCCTGTTTTCAACAATATCTCAAGAATTGCAGCTGTTCAAACAGTCAAGAGGGTAAGTAGGAGTCTGATGTGTCTAAGTGTGTTTGTGAGGCCAAAACACACACCACTGTGTTCCACTTTTGGGTTTTGCATGTCCACCAACCACGCTGACATCCTCCTGAAAACAACAGCATTTTCTAGGTTTAAAGAACATGGTCCAGCCTGCACCTGGGAGTCATGTTGGATCATGGGTTTATTAATACAACCACAAACTTTT
>OMNW01010354.1:4820-16119 GCA_900303245.1 Selene dorsalis
AAAAAAAAAAAAAAAGTATATGATAATTCAATTCAAAAAATCAATTTAAGGATTGGTCCCAGTTATAGTTATTGTATGTGATAATTAAATGTCGTCCTGATTTAGGTCAGTGAATCAGTTATTATAAAGACATAGTGTACAAAAACAGACCATTAGTTACTTTTTTTTCTTGGTAATTAATTGTGCACTCGTCACTTAACTCTTCATTCACCATGTCAAATGTGTAAATAATTATATTCATTAGTGGTAAGATTGTTTATTCTTATTGACAAACAAAATTATTCAATTTAATATGACATGACAACTATTCGATTGGTAAAATTTTTCATTTCTTTGGTTCATTCAAGTGAATGCAATAATTTAATTGAAAGCGTCGCACAGATTCATTTTTGCACGAGTATGTGTTGTGTGTACGTTTCTCTGAAGTTGTTCCACTTTTGAAATTATCTCCTCGGTCATGTGCCGCAGCTTTAAGTCGTTACAGTCTAAACACATGTCACAATACAGTGAATATCATTATATGACATTATGTTTTAATCCTATTAAGATTCATGCTGTTATCATGAACAATGTAAAATGTGGCACAGCCGTTAATGTGCGTCACAACATTTCTCTCTCTGTGGAAAAGCCTCCAAACGAGCAGTGATAATCGCTTGTTGCTCATATGTAAATGTCGCACACTGACCCGTACACATAAACATCACAGTGAAGTAACTGTGAGTCTTTTGGGATTTTAAATGATTTTGAAAAGGTTTCACAAACAAATCCAGAAATCTCAGACCATCTCAGAGGCACATGAGCCATGAGCTTTATTTGAAGTGATTAGTGAACATTACAATCACAAGATTTGAAGATCTGGATTTAGCCATAGCCACCAATGACCAGAACAAAGAGGCTTTTTGTTTTTGACCTGTGATTTGCAGACATGCCTATTTTTTTTTTTTTTTTCTTCCTCGGTCACTTTTTGGTGCAAACATTGAGTGAATCGGAGCCTGAAACTGTTGCTGCTGATTGGTGCTTTCAGTTAATGCGTCTCTCTGTGTTTGTGGGTTGGGGTCTGCTGCCATCTTGGATTCTCTAATTGTGCCTCCCGTGAATGGAAACTGCCGCATGAATAATGAGAGGTGGATGTTGAGACACTTCTCACTGACAGACGGCCATTCAGAAAGATGTGTTTGTTTGCTTGAAAAATGCAACAATGAAAATTTGGTCATCAGCTCGAATAAACATGATTAGCAGTCTCTGATAACAGCCACAGTTATACACAGAGTTTCAGTCGCATCTTTGATGTTTCGTATACCGCCGTAAACATTTATACTTCAATTAAATCCATATTTCATTTCTCACACAAGCTGTTTATGAGTCATTATACACTCCAGCCATGCAATCTTTTGCATCTCACCCTGTATTTGTAATGACAGCTAGACACAGCAGAGAGGAAAGATGGATCAAATATTTACTCTCTCCATTGTTCTCTTGGTGGCCTCTGCTGTCTCGCATGCTGAGATATCCAATAGATGTAAACAGATTCATCTGAAGAATCATTAACAAATGGGATTTGGCAGAGAGCAGGGATATTTTCCCGACGACCAGTCCTTTCTGTCATAATATTCCTCATGAAAATGATGTAGATATTCTCACAAAGTTTCTTTCACAGCTAATTTAGAGGTCTGACATCCAGAGGATCATTACAGGAAGGCACGCACTCTCCAGCAGGAGAGCAAATATTATCATTATTCATTCAAATCAGAGCGCTGCCAGGCTGCGGAAGTGCTAATGAGAGGGTTGTAGCTTGCTGTCTCCCAAACTATGCAGTGGATAAAACCTACACACTGGCATGTGCCTATAGCTGCTCACCCACTGTCAACATAGCAACAGACACAAACAAACCGTCTCCGACAGAAGTCACATTTCTCTGTAATGACAAACCATCTCATGGAGCGTGATTATTGAGTGTGATTAGAAACTTTTCAAACTGTGAGGAATGATGTGGGTTGTTTTTTTTTTTAATGGCTGTACTAAACACGAGGAAGGTGAAATAACAGTGTTGTTGTCAGTGAGTCAGAATCGCAGCAGAGACTTGTTTTACAGTCCAATTTTGATTGCATGAGAAGTTTTATTCCTCCCTCAGTCTGATCTCTGAATCTGGGCGAACCCACCATAAATCAACAATAATCATAAACTTGTATTGATTTAGCTGTTATCTATCACTTACTTGAAAGGTTGTAAAAATGTTTTTGATATATAAACACTTCAGTCAGACGTGGTTTTTCTACTGAAAAGATCGATCAGAGATGGGACAAGGCCTCGTCAAAACTAACCCTTTTTAAATTAGCTTTTGATGTATGATCATGTCTCTTACTGTAATTGTTGTTTAAGTGTTTCTCTTATTTCATTTTGATCTGTTTTATAATTTGTATCCATGTTTAGTGTCTTTGAGAATTTCTAAAAGCACTAAAAAAATAAAATGTATCATCATTATTATTATTATTATTATTAATAATATTATTATAGCGGTCGTAGCCTGCGTTCCCAGGCCTTTATTACCTTCAGTACATACAGAGCTTCTCTTACTCTGCCCCTTCATGCTGTCCAGCTCGATCTCAGTGGGGGATTTTAAACTCATTTTAAGGGCACTGGAAAAAGCATCATTGGAAACTTGTTCCTGTTTTTAGTAACTTTAAATCTGCCTCCACTTGGCATTTTTATGTAAATGTTATATGTATGTATTGTATGTCTGTCTGTCTGTATTATATCCGTATTATGAAACAGGTCTCTCTCGGAAATGAGACCCTGTGCCTCGATGAGATTACCTGTATAAATAAAGGTTAAATAAAAAAAAAATCATTATTGATTATTGATGATTATTTTTTAAGCAAAGTTTCAGCTCCTCAAATGTCAAAACAACTGAGACTGTTCATTTTCTCTTGTTTCTCTTGTCTTCTCTTTTTTTATATATTTCTATGTTTTTCAATGTAATTTTATTGTTTAATGTACCTGGTGGAGGTGAAACATCTACTGTGGCCCATAATAAATAATGATATCAGATGTGGATATCTGGTTGCTTTTTTAAAAGTATTCTGAGAAAGTGAAATGAAAGAGGTGTTGGAAGTTCGTTACAATTTCCTCACATTTTGTAGAACAAATAATTGTTCAGTTATTCCATGAAAAAGCTCTTTCATATAATAAAATGTTAAAAATGAAAGCAGCAGTAATTGGATTTCATCTTTGTTTCTTAACAACAGATTCATCAGTAGATCTGTAGATCGAAAGTGAAAATAATCATCTGTTGCAGCCCCAAGTATGAAGAAATGTATACGATGAACATATAGGAACAACAACAGTAATAGGAGCCAACCAAAGTAATGAACGGTGGAAAAGATCACATCGTCAGTGATGGTAGTGTTTGCCTTTCTGTGCTCATGATCATTAAAACCTCTTCAGTCTTTTACGCCTTTCTCTCAGCTCAGCTTTAATAAACTCACTCAGAGCTCTGCAAGCAGCCTTATAATACTCAGCCTCTCACTCCAGTCTCTTCACTCCACTAACAAAGACAACGAAGAGACAGCAGCCACAGGGTATATGCCGTCTCTCTTGAAACCCCAAACTGGAGCACTGATGAAGACCTGAGATGTGGCGCTAACCAGGGAACAAAGAGATTTTATTGGAGTCTGTCCCTGCAGGGAGTTTCTGGTCTTTGCAGAGGCTGAGCTGCACTGAGCTACCTAACCCTGCTGCTGCCTGTTATGGTGGATATTAGAGGGCGAAGGTCCATCTGCCCTGATGGAGTGAACGGCGGAGGTCAGGCAAGCCCGGGCTGCGGGCTGATGGACCCTGCTGAAAAACAACGACTCGACTAATATCCTGAGCGTGAAACCTTTTACATTTGCTCTGCTGAACATGCCTGAACAGTCTTCACTGGGAAAAGTCCTGCGGTTCACAGGAAGTGATGTGTTTTTACTTTTCCAGTTACAGCTGCAACAGTGGTTTCTTTGTAATGAATATGAGAGGAAATGTGTAGTTAGCATGAGCAATAATAACCAAGGCTGAGAGGACAAAGAGGAGAGCACCACCTGCAGAAAACAACCTCTCTAGGATTTTTTTCGTTTTATAAACTGTCAGTGGGCAGAGATGGATAAACGTCCACACATGATACACCTATCATTAAGACAGTCTGCAGCATCCAACCTGATCCTGCACTTCCATCTAAGCATTTACTCTGGGCAGATGATGAGTGTTTTTTTTTTTTCAATGAAATCTGTTCAGCTTTGAAAACTCGCTGATTTACCGCAAGCCTTGTGCTAAAGCCTTCTCATGGCTTTTCATCCGTTATATAACTTATTAGCAGAGATGTGTTGATCCTTGTGAGCCAGAACACTCGGAAAAGACATCTAGGGATGAATTGTTTAGCTTGCGCTGATCAGAGAAAAGGGTCACATGCCGACAATCTTTCACTCACCAAACAAAGATGCACTCAGACATGTAAACATCTGCCAAAGGATGGAGTCCAGCAGGTGTTTAACTACATCAGACAGAAAGCTCAAACATTACAGCGATCTCTAATCTCCTATTGTTCTTCATATTTGTGTTTGTGTGTGTGTGTATTTTCCCCTGTACACAATCCAAAACACTGAGCTATCCAAATTGGCAAATCAAAATCCAGCCGATCCAACCTGGATCCAACCTGTGTTTTCTGTGTCTCCAAGCTACAGTTCAGCTTTATTATCTGTACTGGATTAGTCTGTCCGTTCTCCTTTGTCTTCTTCCTCCTCTCATTTTATTTCTTTCACTCTTTCTCTCTTACTTTCTATAAGGTGTACTGAGAGTCTGGGAAAAACAGAGGAGGAGGCCTTTGCTGGGTCAGGAGAGACCACTAGAATTTAGCTTACATAAACTGTGGGAGTTTTTACAAAGAGCTTTACTGCTCCCTTATGAAGGAATATCACAGATGCTTGCAAACCAATATAAGCTGAAATCATAAAATCCAACATGGTTACGTATGAGTGACTGGTTTCCCGTCATTGCAAAATCAAAAAATTTGCGAGCGCTGCCTGCCTGCCTGCCTGCTCGACTGATGCTGCCCACCATCATGCACATTCCCTTAGTCTCTAAGTGTAACTTTCCCCCCAGAGCCGCTGTGACCTGATCCTCCTGACAGACGAGGCAGGAGGTTGTCGTGCTGTTGTGGTGTGATGTGTTGTACGCTATCCAGTGTCTCTGCAGGAGAGCAGCTGCTGTCAGATCTGCTGCCTGAGGCTCTGTGAGGCACTAAACTCTGCACAGATACAAGTACTTGGTGTGTTTGGTGCAAATTTATGGGTCTTAATTGTACACACTCGAAATGATGTGTTGTAAATCACACATCACAGGGAGAATTCTGGTCCGTGATGCGGCATGCAGTCTGTCAGAGCGTACATGGCCTCGAGAGGACCCCAGTCTGACTGGCAAACATTTGTATGATGATGTACTGTGTGTTTTACTTCTGTTTATTTTTCTGTGCAATACTGCTTTATCATTACATCATGTTATTGCCACAGTGTTGATAGATAAATAGGCTGTTTTTTTGTTGTTGTTGTTTTTTTCTCTGTGAACTTAAACCAGAGTATGGCATACCTCTCACAGCTGCACTTCCTCTAAATTTATTGGAATAATAGAACATGTTCAACGTTGTATGTTATTCTAATATGCCATTTCCCCTCTCCCCGACCGAGCAGCTGGTCGACTCTGAACGGCCCAGACAGACCAACTGAAAACATGCAGAGTGGTCTGACCCTCCTGACTGACCTGTAAACAAAGATAAACCACATATCAAATCCAATAGATTGAATTATTAAAACCCTGACACGTTAATGGAAACATTTGACTGAAATGTTTGGAACAGGGCCCAGTGAAAAAGGCAGGGAGCAGTGGTGTGCAAAATGTCATGGTAATCATGTCCAGTAATTGTTGGGATATTTCAGGAAAAAATCAAAAATGTCCCGAATGTCTGAAGCAAATTTCACTGAAATTTAACCTGTAGCTGAGGAGATATTTCCGAGATTTTCTGTATCCACACCAGTCTCAGTCAGGTTTGATAGATATCTACACGACCGACAAGATCAACTTAAATTCATTTGGAAATTCATTCATTCGGAAATGGAAAGCCTGACTTGCCGTGGCAGCCACCTAATATCCCGAAGGAACTATGTGCTACTCCAAACTGTGGTATTTTAGTCAAGAGTGTTGCCATTTTTTGTTTTCTCTCAGCTTTCCTCTCTTCTCTCTGTTCCAGTCCCAAGTGTTTACTTTGTTCCAGCTGAGAAAGGTGCTAAACCAGAGCTGTGTGTCATATCACGTGTGGAGTCGGGTTCTGAGGAACTTGAATAGGAGACTCCCAGCCCCTGGATACTTGGTGAAAAGGTGCCTGATGAAGACCTTTGGCTATTGTAGGACTTTGGTGTCAGGTCAGACTGTGGACACATGCTGCCAGGAGCTGAATGGCACTCCGCCCTCCTCTAGGGACTTGAGGTCAGGGGGCAGCTTCTTCAATACAGCCTCCTGACCTCCCTCCTTGACCTTTGGAGCACATCGTGTCTCCTCTGTACCTTGGCCATCAGGGCCACATGACTCGGCAGAACTGCATATGTTACAGGTATTATTTACAGAGAAATAGATAGACAGGCCGTCAGAGATCCTCTGAGGTTTGCAACTTTGTTCGTGACCCTCAGCAGGGTTGTTGTGGTTTAGCTGACTCTTTCTTTGAAGCCTCAGGGGACCAGGCTATAAATTAGGCTTTATTGCAGGGAAATGGATGGGTCAGGTACCTGCTGTGGCCCGTCGTTAGCCCCAAGGCAGTCTTATCAGCTTAGTCTCAATCTGGGCTCCCAGCTACTGTGGATTACATGTGCAGCCACTCCTGTCTGCCTCTGTGGCCCCACGCTGCTGCAAAACGTCCCCCGCTGTTGAGAAACAGAGTCCAGTGAAGCATCTTCACAATGGATCCTAATGGAGCAAAGCAAGAGAGCTGCATGGGATTATCTAACCCAATTCAGGAGTTGTTTGTAACCTCTCAACAAGACATGCCTCTCTTAAGTGTTATCATCCCACGACTTTACAGGAAACAGATTAACTGTAGTAATTGGGGCTTTTATACGATTTTCTGTGAAAGTGGGTGAAGTGAGCCACCCTGCTGCTTTTAATTGTATGCTTTGAAGATGACTTATATGGAGACACATTGAACTGGGTATCACGTATTGTTGTAAAACTGATGCATTCACTCACACACTGGGTCGTAACAAAAGGAATCTGAAGTCTAATTTCATAATCGACTACAAAGCTGTTTTGGATGGGCTGCATATCAATTTCTTGGGGAAAAAAGTCACAAACAAAGGCTGCAACAGAACGAAAACAATAAAACTCTGGTAAAATAATGAAATATGACATGAAATGGTAAAGCGGCAAAACAGAATAAAACCAAAAAAAAAGTCAACAAAAACAACGTCAGTATCCTCAGGGATGCTGGTGAGATACTGAGTTCCCTTATTTTTCCAGTAGTGTTGATGGACTGAGATGGAAAAGATACTCACAGCTGGAAAGCATTTAAACAAACTGTGAACAATGGTGAGACAGCTCCAGGAACATCTCTGAGAAAGAAGAGAAAAAAAAAGCACATTATACCTTTAGAAAAAAAAAACACACACACACACACTTTCTCTTTGCTGCGCTGCCAAATGAAAACTTCTTGGCATATTGACTGCATCCAGTTGTAAAGATACGCACATACCATGTTCTTTGTAGAGGTTGCTATATGGTACAAAATGTTCAATCAGGTCATAGCTCGAGGGCTGAACCCAAAATGGCCGCCAGCACATGGTGATTGTGCAGCTTTTCTGCGGCCTTGATTCTGACATTACTGCTTAAATGCTTTGGTTCTGACATCTTCTTTTTTGGCCTAAAAAGCAAAAAGTGAATCTGTTAATAATTTACAGTATGAAATAGGACACTATTAATGACAACAAACCACTATCCTGAGAATGCAAAATCAGAGATGCGTGAAATCTTTTGTGTTGGCTCTGGACGGAGAATCAGTTTTCAGACATTTTTCACATTTTTTTGGCTTTGAAGACACTTGACGGCTCCAAAAATTTGGTGTCAGCTTTCAGTCCGTGCCTGTAAAACAAACACAAACTGAAAAGGCCCAGTAGTACACATCTTGTGCTTTATCCATTCTGTTTCACTGTCCTTGGCTAAACATCCTAACACACACCCAGTGATAACATGATACCAGCCAGCGGCTCCGCTTTGACCGGACAACAGGGGCAATCGGCCCACATGCTCCAACCAAAAGTACCGCAGTTGTTCCCGATGTCTGTTTATTTACTGTGTCCAGCTGCTGTTGTAAGAAGCCTGATTTTCGAATTAATGCTAAGACACTTTTCTGTGAGTAATATAATAACTGACTAAACACAGCCCGTCAGAGTAACTGGTGTTGAGCGGCTGGCTAATGGCCACTAGAGCAGACTGAGCGTGTTTCTTGTCTGCTCCTCATCCTTTCGTCACAGCTTTGTCTGAATAGCTAAGCTCCTGAAAACATCATCCAGGTCAGATCAAACCCAACTTCATACGAAAGAAAGAAACATATGAGAGAAAGAAAATCGGGGCTATGAATAAAATGTCCAGTTCTGTTTTGACGACGTGCTCTGTGTCGTATAAGTTTGGGAGCTGCCTCGGCGCATCTTGTTGCAGTTATGAGAAAAAAGGGGGTCATCTTCTGAGAATGTCTCATTAGATTTTGAGGAATGATGATCTGTGAATGAAATGTGTTGCTCAGCCACACAGAATGAAAACAATCTTGTGCTCATTTACCAGCAATTTAACTGCCAACTCTACTCACACTGGTCCCATATGCATGCACAAGTTGTCAGCTTTCTGATGGATAGCTGTTTAAACAAGTTCATCCATAATTAGTGCAATCCGCCCCACAAAAGAAATGCTACGAAACACACTTCACACTCAGCTGAGATCCAGTAATCTCATTTGGTTACAGTTTGCATGGTATAAACAGCTGTCAGTCAATTATGCAACAAAAGGCATTTGAGGTAGTTGGTTCCAAACATTTTCAGCTCATCTCACTATGAAAATAAACAGAAAAACACTCATCCCAGCAAAGAGTGTTTGACTTCACAGGAATGTCCGTGTCATTTTACTAAATTGGTGGTTAGGGCTGCTTCAAACAAGATATCATCTTCTATCAGAGGCTGATTACCCTCACCTCCATCTGTGGGAACAGATCATAAGTTATAATCAGTGATCATTGAGAAAACTGAATTAAACAAGTGACATCACACACCGCAAAGAACGAGAATCAAGAAAACTAAGTGATTCAGATTTATGATGATGTTGAAAATTAGTGTGATAATCCACGTTGGCTTTTTTCCAGACAGTGGAAGCATCCCACGGAGTAGTAAACTTCCCTTTAAGACTAGTAAACAGGGCTCATCATCCTGTGTTTCATTGTCGTTGAAAAAGTAGAATATATCTTTTCAGATCAAATAAATCTTTGGCCCTGAATATCCCTAAAATCTACAGGGAAACAGGGAAGGATTCGTATACACAGAGGTGGAGAATATAGTTCTACTTCTCACGTCTAATCACGGGTTACAAGTCATCTTTTCTGCTTTCTAGCCATCTCAGCTAAAAACAGAGCGCTGTTTTACTCTGACCTGCAATGGTGACTTAAACCATCAGCTATAGCAAGATGGCACAACGATGACATTGTGCAGGTGTTTTATCTTCTCTCCTCCCAAGCATGAATCATCTCGCCACACACACATGCAGTGACTGAGCCGTGTGGCTCCTGCACTAAATGCTGCCACTGTGCTCTCCTGGAGGAAGGACTGAGGCAGTGTGGCTCGAGACTAAAATAAAAGTCAACTCTTTCTCCCCTGACCGCCCCTGAAACCGCGGGCCTTTTTGCATGCTGTATAAATGTTTTGACACAGGGAGGCCAGCAGGCTTTCCTGCTCTTATGCTTATTAAAATTGTAATCGTCCGTCACTAAATATGTATAACGATGAGCACCTTGAGGCAAAATGGATGGAATTATTTGTTTATTTGACTCCAAGTGCTGAATGTGCAGCGGAAAGCCCAGTCACAGCTCAGGGGCTATTGAAATGGAGGTTAGAGATTCAAAATATACTGACCTCATATTTGACTTGTGCCGACCATAAGCAGGCCTGAACTAAGTCAACAAACGGATATCTGGGTTTATTTGCATCTCACTGTGAAGCGCACTCAGAGCCAATGCCGACCCCTTTATGGATATATCGATCTTACAGTCATCATGACTAACAAGTCGGATTTAACCAGGAGGTGATTTATATGAGTGAAATGCTGCCTGAACTCAGATACGCTTTGGCCTCTGGCTGCCCTGAGGGCATCTGAGCTCTTTGATGTCCCACACACCTTGTATTTGCCTTGGTGGGTGGGAAAAACAAAACCAGAGCAGGCCCAGGGTTGGTTTGGAACAACAACACTAAGACGTTGTTAGTGTTCGAATTTCATGAGCACTTTTCAGCAGTTATTTTCTAAAGCAAACCTTTAAAATCAGAGGATTCTGTATGATCACGCCGACTGCCACACATTCCTGGTTAAAATTCAAACAAGCAAATCTTTCATTAATGTATAATAACCTTTAAATGGTGTGGTTTGATATATTTAACTATATTCTGAGAGAGCTACATTCCAGCGGACCCTCGTGACTCCTTAAAGTCAGCCTATTAAGACTGGGGTTAAAGCGGAAGTTTTGGATTCAGTAAAAGTTGTGTGTGAAAATAGTTCGGTATGACCTGTGGAAAATGTTTAAAAATATATCTTTCTATTTTCTGATGTAGGAAAGTATAATTCAGACGGGGAAAAAATGCTAGAAATGTTTGATCATTTTCATAATCATTCATTTATTTTGTGTTATGTCTCTTTCCTGTCATTCACCACTGATTAAAGCCTTAAGCAGGAGTCATCAGAGCAGACAGCAGCTCAGTGTAGCGATACACTTAAAATCCAAATTTCTTGAGTTCACCACATACCCACCCTGCCTGTTTTTCTGGTCAGAATCAGTCTGTCAGTTGACGGTTATTTATGGCGCCACTGACCTGTGTGCTGGATAATTAATAATAGTCTGATTCATCCTAGTCCAAATGTACATGGTCTACTCTGAAGGAGGACACAGCACAAGCTCAGTCCAGAAAATCCCCTGTGATTTAAAGCTAGCCTAAGTCGACGTGCTGCAGCCTTCAGCCCTGTGTGGACAGAGGCAGCAGGA